>VWYI01039935.1:44160-83024 GCA_013399455.1 Anthoscopus minutus | reverse complement strand
GGCGGCGTCGTCGTCGAGGCCTTTTTGGGGGGGTGGCGGTACCACGGGAAGTTTGGCCCCGGCCCCCGACCCGGGGGCAGCTCCACGGCGGGACCGGCCGCCGGTCACGGCGCCTGCTCCACCTGCCCGGGGCCGCGGGGAGCGGAGAACGGAGAACCCCTGTGCTCGGCACCCGCTGCCGCCGGGAGAGGTTTGGCTGCCTCCGGCGTCGCCGGGTCCGGCCGCCCCCGGCAGCGCCAGGTCCGGCCGCCCTCGGCACCGCCGCACGCCCTCTGCAGTGGGGAGGCGGCGCGTCCTTGGAGAGCAGCTCGGGCGTGAAACGCGGCTGCACATCCCAGCGCCTTTCCTTCCCTGCTGGATAACCCCACCAGAGCCCTTTTCCATCTGTTGCCGTGGTCCCCACTGGGTTTCGTTTTTCTTTTGGGATAAGGTTGAATTTGTGCTATGCTGGAGCAAAATTGCGGTCCTGAGATCGGTGATTGTGCTTTTAAAAGTCTAGTTTGCTTAAAGTATCAGAAATAAAAGGCTTCCAAAGGGTATCTGTTTGGTGACCGAGGGGCTTTGCTGGCCTGGGCCACTCCTGCCCTCTGCCTGTCTTCTCTGTCAGCTCTCAAGTGGGGGAAGCACTGGTCATTGCAGATAGGGTCTACAGAACATTCAGAACTCTGTACTCAGGCTGGTGAAACCACAGAGTCGATGGGTGAGCCACCATCAGCCATTCTGCTCCTTAGCCTGGGCTTTTTTTTTTCTTTTTTTCTTTTTAAGTTTTTATCTATTATTATTGTCTTATTGTTAATTTTTTTGGTGGTATATAAAGGAAAAAACAACTTCAAGTATTTTTTTAGCATAAACAATATTAATGTCTCATTTCTTAATGTTTTTTATTTTATCTGAATGGTGGTGAGCTTACTGGAGCTGTTGGGATCTCCCAGGCACCCTGCTTGCTCTGTGAGTTGCTCTGTCACTCCTGAGAGTGAAGTTGTAGCGTTGCTCTCCGAGCTGTTTTGTGCTGGAGAGTGGCAGCAGGCCAACCTTTCTGGATGCACAAGATGTTTAGAATAATTAGTGATGGAATACCCTTTTAAAATAATTGTTTGGGTTTATCTAGCACTCAGTTGTAGTGATATCTACCCCTAAAAATAGGCAGGCCTCTGTGTAATGAGCCTTGTACTATAAACAAGTCATATCTTGAATGACTGTTGTTACTTTTGGGATGTCCGAGATAAATGCCTTTGGGGGTTTTGCCAAATCTTCTGTCTAACTTTTTTTTCCTGCTGCAGTGAAGTATGTTCTTGGCCCTTACACCGTGTAGTTGTATGCACTGACCACAGGCAAGGCTCAGTAACCCTCGCTGTTCATGGCTGGCACAGCTACACAGAGAAGCTTCCCGCTGCTTCTATGGCAGCCCAAGGTTAAGCAGTTCTGGTTTTTCCATAAAATCCATGCTCATGTGGAGATGGCTAGCAGTGGGCTCTGCCAGGAGACTGTGCATTACTTCTGCTCTGAGGCTCTGCCCCCCATGAATTCAGCGCAGAGCCCTGTTTATCTGCTCTGAGTCCATACTTACTGTGAGATAGGGGCAGAGCAGCTCACGTGTAACCTTGGTTGTGTTGGTCCTTCCTGGGATGCTTTCCCCAAGAGTCCCAGGGTGCAGCTGTGTGAGGAGTTAAAAGTGAGGTTGGCACGAGGAATTTTCTCAATTTTGCTGTGTGGTTTATCAGACTGTGACGATTGAGCATTGGCCCAGCCTCATGTGTACGTGCTTTTTGGACTTTGTTTTCAGCAGCCAGCATGTTGGCCAAGGCTTCTCTGTTGCTGACATTCAAGAGCACTGACTCCTCAGCTCGAGAGAGAAAAAATAGCCAACTTTTTCAGCAGGAGGAGTGTCTGCTCTATGAATGCTTGTTTTCTGAGAAGGTACCGGAGAGGTCATTTTGTTCAGTGTTTGAAACAGGAGTGTCTCATAGCTTTGATCACACGGTGCTCACAGACCCCAACACACTTTGATATTACCCCCAGTTATCCAGATTTATCTGTTCAGTTGGAAGTTTAGTGTCCTTTTGTAGCCTGTACGTGTTTTGGGAATGGGAATGCAGTTGCATAAGCCCTCAATGGCAGGCCTCTGGCTTGCTATGAGCACAAAAGTCTTGAGAACTTTCATTGTAACTAAATGGGACTTTATTCTCTTTTGAAAGGCACCCGTTTTGGCTTAAGTGAGTAAAATCTAAAGGGCTGTGCTTACTAGCTCAGACAGTTTGGGACTTGGACCAGGTGAGGCTCTGCTACTCCCTAGCAAACTCATGCCTACACTTGGCAAACCCCAGACTGCTGCCTGTAGTTGTTCCCAGTTGCCTGGTCAGAGATTCTACATGGGAACGAGGTTCCTGCTAAACAGGATGATGGCAGACACTGCTGTGAGAGATCCCTGGGACAGACCATGAGTGTAACATGCCCTCTCAGCAAACAGTGTTGTTGAGGTGGCACCTGTGACTTGAGTTTTTGGGGATGGCAGTGTTGGTTCAAGTGGGAATGTTTTCCTGCCTGCATGGGTTGGGTTGTGTGTTGGTGCCAGGGTAGTTTCAGGTTGAAATGACTTGTCTCCAGGGGCTTGTAGTGAGTGCCTTGTTGGGCTGATGCCTGTTGTGTTTGAAATCATGGCAGTGCAGGACCCTGACAGTCTTTGCTTGGATGCCTGAGAATATCTGGTCTGATGAAGAGAGACCAGAGTTCTTGCTATTTCTGCAACTTCTGAAACCAGTAGGTACTTGGCACGTTTGAAACTCAGGCCATCCAGCTGCTGCAGTGTAGATTTCAGATTATATTTAAGTACTGAAGATTGAAACTGTGGTTTAAGCTATATTTCTCAGTGGACGCTGTTATGTATCTTGATTTTAAAGGAAATACCTTTGTAATAGAAATGCTGCCTGACCAAAAAAAAAAATCCCTTGGTGAAATGATTATGTAAGCAAGTGAAATGACGTTTTAAAGCAAAAGTTTATTTCCTGTTTGGAGACGGTGTGGCTGTTTCTTTTTCTCTTCCCTGCTGTTTTAACATTTTAAAGATCCTTTTAGTGGATGCTTTTTGTATGGTAGGTATGAGACATAGTTGTTTAAAAACAACTTAAAGAGATCGTCAGCAGGTTCTGGGAGCTAGCAGGAGCCAGATGTGAGTATTTGGGGCTGTAGCTGACTGAAGCAGCAGCACATGTGTACATTTAAGTAATAATTAAGGTAAAAAAACCCCAAAGAAACCCATGTGACTGCTCTTACTGTGAGAGCTCAGAGGATGCTCAGTACTGTTGTCCTCATAAGAATGTCTGGTTGCAAAGGGATTGGGGATCTTTTTCTGTTCTCTGCCTTTGGGTCAGCTGTGTGACTCTCCCCAGCCGAGGGAATCCATCACCTCCACGAAAGCTGCTGGGGTTACCTTGAGCTTCTGTTCCCAGCAGGAGTGCAGGGCTGAGTCAGTGCCTGCTGCCCAGGGCTGTGACTCAGTGCTGTCCCCTCGAATGCACAGCCAGCCTGCTGCCAGCACAGCCAGGGTGTGCCTGTAACCTCATTCCAGAGTGGGCCTCTGTATCAGCTGCTTGGAGGGGCTTGGGAATGCCCCAACTTCTTTCCTTAATTGTGTGTGTTGCTGGAAGTTGGTTGTTGCTGAGCTTTTTTTCTGTGTGATACTGAGCATCTGTGGAAGTGCTAGGGAGCTCTGAGGCAAGAAGCTTCTGTGTACAGTATTATGGTTTTGTCTTTGTGGGTTGTGTTCTTTCTTTACATTTTGACTTGTTTTTTAAATTATTTTTTTTAAAGATTTATGTGCTTGAAGAGGAAGGGTGCTTTGTTTTTCTTTTGGAAGAATGTCTTCCCTGATGCTCCAAGGTTAGGTATCTTTGTGGTTCTGTCTCCTGAAGTGAGGAGAGCTGTCTGTACTTCTAACTCAAGATTGCTTCATAAAAAAATGTCTTTATTGGGAACTCTGGAACTCTGGCCATCTTCCTGTACTTCTAAGCTTTATTTCCCATTGCCTGGCATCACACTGTCAGTGCCCTTGAATGAAATTGGTCAGCACTTCGAAAACTCCATCAGATTTGGCAAGAGAGTGGATATGTCGCAGGTAAGTACTGAGTTGTGTGAGCACAGGAATTTGTGAGGAAGGAAATCTCAAATGAGTGCTCTGCTGACAGAAACGCTGTTGCGGGAGTGCAGATATTATTGGACATCAGAGGAGCTCTGTGGTAGTGAGACAGAGGAAATCAAGTTTCTTAAGTGGTTCCAGGAAAAGATATGTCCTTATATTCCTAAGCATCCCTTGTTTTCCTCTGTGAAAGTGGAGAGGAGTGATCTAAGGAGAACTCCTGCATCATCATCGATGACTGAAGAAAACAAAATGTTTGGGTACAGTCTCTCATCCTGCCTCTGGGGGATGAAGTACGAGGGAGACTAGCAAAGAATTTAAGTTTCCCTATAGCGGCTTGTGTTTGGAATAATGTCCTTTTATAGGTGTAGGAAAGTACCAGGGTCAGGATTTTTCCATGCAGAGTGCTTTTGGCAAAGGTGCAAAAGGAAGGGCTGCTCAGCAGATTGCAGAGGAATTTTTTGGTTTAGTTTATTTTAAAGAGATTTTAACAGAATGGAGTTCTTGGACCTAGGTAAGAAGAAGAGTGTCCTGAGTATCCTCATTTGGAGAAAGCCTGTGAGGAATATACCATATTTTGAATTTAAACTAGAAGTCTTCATTTGGGAGTGAATTTGGTGCTGCATGGCAGAAGGTACTTTCTGATAACTTTGCTGCCTGGTGCTTTTGTTATTATGATACTTTTAAGTTGCATAAACAAGTTTTATGATGCACCTTGGGTAAAATTATATATAAGTACTATACCAATGTCAATTTATCTTTGTTCTAAACTCAGTTTACCAGTGGCTTCTCCTTTCTGCTATTAATTTTGTCATACCAACTCTGAAAAGAGATGAACTGTTTCAAATTTTGTCAGAAAGAGAACAAGCATGTATGCTGAACACTAGTTTATTTCGTTTGTCACATGTAATGTGAATATGAAGTTTTTACATAGGAATTGTGAGGCAGCCTCAACTAGGAGTATTTTTTTCCCCATTTAGTCTGTATAGGTTTTGAGATTTGCAGAGATTGTTACTACTTGCTTCTGCCATTCTGAAGGGCTTCTGCTGAAAGTGTTCAGTGCGTCTAAAATAAGGTTGATTTTGATTTAGGTTGATTTACTCAGTCCTTCAACTTTATTAGCAAATGAGTCTTTGAGTTTTAAGCTTTCACTGCCTGTTTCCTTGCTTAGTTATTCTCTAATATTTGTGCACTGTCTGCTGGAAAACTATTAGTGGGGAAAAATACCTTTGGCTTCTTTCTTTAGATGCAGATTTTATGAAACCTTGATTACAGAGGCCATTCTGTATCAAAATGTGTTTTAATTTTTCACCTCAAATACTGAACATAGATACTGAGTTCTCAATAAAACAACTCTAAAACTCTTTAGATGGCTCCCAGTAAGAGCATAGTGGGGTCTTTAAGATGTTCTGGTCAAAACTGGAATGATAATGCATTTTAATGCTGCTTTTGGCCTTGGAGTTGCCATATTTTTCACATCTAAAGTATCAGTGCTTGTATATTTAAATATCTGAAAAATGAGAGTAATTAATATAAGCTGATGGCTGAACTATGCTTTGTTTGGAAGAAACTTGTAATAAAGCTGGATCTGTGAGGGAACAAGGGTTATATCCCTCCTCCACTGCCCAGGTTTTAAAGCTTGCTCTTGACTTGCACAAGTAGCTCGCTCTGGGAGATCAGATGAGGAGGAGATAACTTCTCTTTTGTTGGATGCTTACTCACCTTTATAACCCTGATAGCCTTGGGTCAAGTTTACACTCGGAAAGCACTTTGTAGTACTGGTGTTTTCCACAGTATGGAAATTACCAAGGGTGTATTAAGTAGGGCGATACCTGCTTCGATAGCTTCTGAATCAGGAAGACAAACAGTGTTTTTCTCCCTTAAATTTTGGTAGCTAAAACTTGTCAGCTGATTGAAGAGCACTTTTTGGATGCTTGCTCTGTGCAGGTTTGCAGCCCTTTGGACCTTTTGTCTGTGGAGTTTGCACAAAGTCTGGATATTGTTCACAGGTGTGGAGCCACAGGCAACTGCAGAATCATTATTTTATTCTCTGTTAAGCCAGAGTCATCATTTCCAGCTGGACTAGGACATTCCTGTTCTTTTTACCTGTAAACTTTTCTGAGCAGCTGTGTGGTATGATGCTTGTATATGCTCAGCCATGGTGGCTTTGATGTCTTCTCGGGCTGCGGCCCCTCTCTTGTTTAGAAGCCCTTGTACAGCCAGCAAAGCCATCCTTCCAGTGCTGACAGCAGATAGGCTTTCCTGGGATTTAATATGTCTTATACAGACCTTCTTGTAGTGGTATTTTTGCAGATGCTTTTTGTTTCCCGCTGCTCACCAGTGCCAAGTGGTGTTCTGCAGTTTGATACTTTGTCATGTGATACTTTGTTTTGATAACAAAGAGGAGCTGGAAATTAATGCTTAACTCAAACCAGTGATCATGGCAGTTGCAGGCTGGGTGTGTATGCCAGTGTTTTAATTGGAGTTGGGAACATGCTTTTGAATCTACAAAAACATGTAGGTGTGGCACATAGGGACATAGCTTAGTGGTGGACCTGGTTAGACTCAAAGGTCTTAGAGGTCTTTTCCAGACTCGATGATTCCATGATTCTGTGACAATCCTGCATGTCTCCACCTCTGTGCTTAAGGTGGGAGAGCTTGCACAGGCTCTGTTTGGAGGAGGCTGAGTGCAGAGATGAGTTCTAGGGGCATGTTCACTGCCTTTAAGTTTGTGATTGGATTGTGCTTCTGTCGCTAATGGGTGTTCAGAGTTTGATTAATAAGAAGCTAAATCAGGACCTTTCACTGAATTAGCAGCTCTCA
The DNA here is from genome assembly GCA_013399455.1 of Anthoscopus minutus. Classification (NCBI taxonomy): domain Eukaryota; kingdom Metazoa; phylum Chordata; class Aves; order Passeriformes; family Paridae; genus Anthoscopus; species Anthoscopus minutus. Next base: position 76,069 of record VWYI01039935.1, on the reverse strand, counting down.
AGTACATGAGACAGAAAAGCACAGCTGATGCAAGCGAAAGCAGCAAGGTCTGGTTGGGAGCGTGTGCCTATGCTTTTGGCAAACCACCAAAGGGGTGAAGTCACCCAGGAGAAGCTTTTGTGAAAGTGGAGAAAATCCTGTCTTCACTCCATAATCTACCATACATGCTCGAATTGGTGAGAGCTCAAGCCCAGTAGCCCCCCCACCCCCTCTATTTCACGAGGACTGTCAGGTCCTTCCATCAAATCTGCAAAATCTGTTTTTTCTTGTGTCTTTGAAATTCTTGCAAGAATCTGTTGTGCTAAATGCAACTCTGCTCTTTTCCATGAGGATGATAGCAAGTTGGGAAAGCTTCCCAACTAGTGGAATGGTGCATTAGTCTGGAAACCTTTGGGTAGTTTGTCCCTGTTTGATGCTTTTATACCAAAGTTGATTTCCCCAGACCTCAGTGCTGACAATTACGGATAACGAGGGATAGTGAGCACTACTGTAGCTCTGTTGGGTTTTTTTCCCTGGTGCAGCCTAGTTTATCATCTTTTATCCCCTGAAAGCTATTCTTAGTAAGTAGTTGTTTTTCTTGAATTAAATGAGTGAATAATCACTATTTCATTCACTGTCCTTACATATGTTTAAATATAGTATTAACCTAATCTTCTTACATGCTTTTCCTTCTGCTGCTCCTGAGTTCCTAAAGGAATCAGGTTCACTATTAGTAAGATCTATGAATGAACTTGCCTGGAAATTAAATACTTTTTTTGAGCTTTGGCTTATGTTTATTGCCAAGATGGTAATTTATTCATATTTTTGGATAGCAGCATTGTTCTTCATGCATGTAACTTCTGTGCTGTTAAGAGAACTTTTCCTGCGTACAGATTCCTCAGATACGATCTGTGAGATGGTTTTGAGTTGGGTTTTTTTTTTCCCCCTGCTTGGAAGGGAAAACGATTGGTGGCGAGCCTTTGGTTTTCAATTTTAGGAGGAAGGGAAGGAGGGAGCTCTCCGTGGTACCGGGCGGGGCCGGGGCCGCCGGGCTGCGGGTGCTTGCTGCCGCTGGCAGGGAGAGAGGCTCGTCCTGCCCTCCTGGTCCTGGCTCATTCCAGTTATATAAAAACTATATAAATTGTATTTTGTAGATTTTTTAATATTAGTATATATTATAGATAAACAACTTCAATAAATACGACTTAAATATAGCTAGTATTCCTATAACTCTGTACTTTTTTTCTATCATCACTGTAGTCCAGATCATAATGGCTAGCTGGCTTTTTTTTTGCAGCCCAGATAATATCCAGCCCTACTAGATAGTATTCCCAACCCCACTGCTTATTTTCCATCTCCTTTGGCCTCCTTGTATGCTTTTTCTCAGACAGAAGCTCTTCATGCAGGCTTCAGCCAGATGTCAGTCAGCTGAAGGTGTGCTGTGATGCCTTTGGGGCCAGTTTGCCCAGCCTGGTCATGAGCACCCACTCATGACCTTCTCTCAGCATCTGTGATGCCCTTGCTGTCTTTCAGCAGAAGCCTTTTTCAGTTTCAGCAGTCATAGAATAGCCAGAGTTGGAAGGGACCCACAAGGATTATTGAATCCAACTCCTGGCCCTGCACAGGATGGCCCCAAGGAGAGCTGTGGCTTGTTCTCCTTTCAATATATTCATTCTTCAGTCCTTTGGTCAAGAGATTTGCTTTCTTTTAAAGTTTGCTTTCCAGACTTAAGTGAGATTTCCCGATAGCTGTGAGAACATTTGCTAAGTAACTGCGCTTGAAGGCTTTCAGTGAATATGGAAGGAACTGGAAGCACAACATTTGATTATTGTGATAATAACTGTTGAGGAATATGGCTATTGACAGTTACTCTCTTGCCAGAGTATCACCTGATCTGTAGGATAGCTTAGCTGAAGCAGGCTGCTTTTAAAGCTAAAGAAAAATAGCCAATATTTTGAAGGTCATAGCTTTTAGAGTGCCATGGTAGAAAGTAAGGAAAGGAATTTTTCTTCTGGTAGCTTTCAGCATAGCAGAGCTCCTCAGCATTATTTATGGCTTTGCCTTGGGTATTTGTACATCTCTCTGAGTCACAGACCTTCCTTGCTGTCTTCTAGTGTTTTCTTGCCTAGGTTTGGTATGTTGCTGTAGTCCAAATTGGACATAAATTGTAAAAATACAAAATAATACAAGAATTGTATTAATGGGTATTTTTACATCCAGTGGTACTTAAAATGCATACAAACACCTCTTGCTCCAGCAGCTGTCCTGGCAGCGTTGCTACTGAATACTACTTTAATGTGTGTACAGTGAGGTAGTTTTGAATAAATTACTTTTGAGTCTGTCTTAAGAGGCTGCTGATGTTCTTTTTGGAGGATTTCAAAGCTAAGTCTTGGTTTCTTGTATAGTGCATGTTCACAGTGCATAGGTTATCCTTGAGAGAACAGCCAACTCCCTGTGTTTCTGAATCTGTAGCTGCTTCTTTACTTCACAGAAAATGCACGCAGTATGTGCATATATCAAAAGTACATACATATGTATAATATTTTATCTCTAGTACTTTGTCCAGAATAAAAACCTCAGTCTAAAAATAACTACAGTAAAAGGTCACTAAAGCAGGTTCATAATTCAGATTCCACTCAACATGGAGTTTTTTGGCATATGAACTGATAGACTGCTTCTGTGGCTGAGATCTCTTAAGTATTCTTGATGGCATTAAATGGCTCTTCCTGTCTGTGGTTTTGTTGTCCTGAACCTGAAGGAAATGTTATGTCTTGAGTTATTTGCTCCCCTGGGTTGGTGTGCCAGGGGGATGGGGATTTTCCATCCTTTTATCTGGAACAGGTGCACCACAGTCTGCAGAAGCAATGCTGGTCTCTTTGGTATTCTACTGCTGTTTTAAAATCTTGAGGATCTCTGGTGGGATCATCCTTGGACCTTATGCCTGTGCTACTGTAGGTATTGGGAGCAGCAGAGATGGAGGAAGGATGTGGTGGTGAACCAGATGTGTGTGTGCCCTGTGAGATGGGGAGGATGGCAGCAAGAATCTTGAGTGGCTCTGCTTTTGCCTGGAGTGGAAATACAACTGAGCAGGGAAGTGCCCCATGTCCTAGGTGAAGGCTTGATGTCTCTTGGATTTTTCATCCTTCCTCTGCAGCTCATGGCTGCTTGGTGATGGCTGCTGCCTGCCTGTGGCACAAATAGAAGGCTGGCAGCTCTGCCCTTCTGCTGGGGTCACCCAGATATGCTTTCTGCAAGGCTGTAGAAGAATAGATGTGCTTGGGGCGAATCCAGTGTACTTGCGCTGCCAACATTTGCAGCATGTAGCAATTCTGCCTGAAAAGCATAGACTATTTCCTGCCTTTAATTCTGTACAGTGCTCTCTTTCAGGCCTGATAATTGTTTCCCTTTTTCCCTTTCCTCCTGTATGACCTTGTACTGTCAAACTCTGATTTGTTCTTCTAGACTGAGCAGCTCTTTAGGGTACATGTCTCCAGCTCCCTGTGCTATGTATCACCCTGCAGTCTTTCTCTTTTTGCCTTCTGCTTTGACATAATGCTTATTTGCTGGAGGTAGCAGGGTTGGGCAGGGTCATGAATGCACAGGCTGCCCAGAGAAGCTGTGGCTGCCCCATCTCTGGATGTGTTCAAGGCCAGGTTGGACAGGCCTTGGAGGAACCTGGGATATTTGAAGGTGACCCTGCCCATGGCAGGATTTAGAATGAGATGAGCTTTAAGGTCTCTTCCAGCCCTTCCAGTCTGGGATGCTGTGATCTGGACCTTTAATCACTTACTAATTCTTCTTCTCTAAATAGTTTCGGGTTTGCCTTACTGGGAGATTCATTGGGGCTACTTGGTGTAAATAACTTCGTAGATAAAATAGGTGTAAATTTTTCAGTTTGCATTTGTCTTGTTTTATTTGGCTATCAGGAACAACTTTAATACTCAGCTTTTCTGATAACCTAACATCATTTGTTATTCAGCAATTTTTATCTGAACTTAAAAAGGTTAATGAAAATTAATGTATGAGTTACGTCCCAACATCTCAGCCCTTGGGGGAAATACATCAAAACTGTCTGATATAGTCTTGAGTCACTGTCTTGATACACTCACAAGTTTTGGTCCAGTTGCCCTCTGATGTGTTTTTTTTTCAAGGGGGACCTTATTGTTCCCTACAACTCCCTCAGTGTAGATTGTAGCCAGGTAGGGATAGATCTCTCAGCCAACAGGTGACAGGACCAGAGGAAATGGCCTCAAGTTGTGCCAGAGCACATTTGGATTGAAAATTTTTTTTCCTGGAAGGATGGCCAGGCCCTGGCACAGGCTGCCTAGGTTGGTGGTGGAGTCACCATCCCTGGAAGTGTTCCAAAGGGTATAGATGTGGCACCTGGGAACATGACTCAGTTGTGAACATGAAGGTCCTGTCTCAAGAGCTGGGCTCAATGATCTTAGAGGTACTTTCCAACATTAGTGATTCTGTGATTCCATGTGCGAGTAACGCAGTCCACAGGTCCTGACCTGTGCCTGGTCATGCCAGCATCTTCCCTCTCTCTCGCTCTCCTCCTGCCCTAATCCAAAATCTTCTGGGTGTTTTCCTTGCTTGTCTTGTCAAACTCTGGGATGTGTTAAGCTTTCTTGAATACGAAGGTAACAAGTCCTGTTTCTGCACACTGTGGCTGAAAAATGTCTAATATTCTGTGATGGCAAACACTCTGCCCACACACCCAAGTGGTGATGGCATTCAGTTTTTACACCATAAGTAAAATGGTATGTAATGAGTGGTAAGTAAAAAGTTTGTTTGATTGGTTTATATTTTTGTTTGGGGTTTTGGGTTTTTTTTCTGTTTCTTTAATATTCAGTAACTTGATACTGAATAACTCAAGGAACTGCTCTGGAAGGCAGTTTGAGTCAGTCTTTTGTTAGAGAGATCTCTGACAGCCATTTGCATGCTAGATCCTAGGACGGCTTCCAGGATCTCAAAAGACTGGTGGAAAGTCGAGGTGCATCAAAAGTTAGCTTGAAGTTCTTCAAATTTGCTTGTATTTTAGTAGGAGAAAAGCATAAATGTGACTGTAAAAGTAAAATGTAGCACTTTCATAGTCTTACAAGTTCAGCAGCTTGTTCTTCCTAAAACATTGCAGGGATGAGACACATCAAAATCCTGGGAGTCACCACTGTGGAAGTGAACACTGGTAGTGAGACTTGAGTCACAAATGTGGGGTGTTTCTAGTTTAACGTGCTGCTGCCATGCTCCCTCTCTGGGGCAGCCTCAGAGAAGGCCTCTGTGGAGAAGAAAACTCAGTATAAGGTGCAGCCACTGTTTTTTTGGCACCCTGATGCATTGGGACACACCTGGTGTCTTTTCCTTGTCTGATGTGGGGTGAGAGCTACCATGTGCCCAGAGTCTTTCTGTGGTCTAGTCCCATCCCTGCATTGCTCGTCTGCCATCTCCAGCTCTGCCCAGAGCACAGAATTAATATCCATAGAGAAGCAGCAAGAAAACAACTGACCTGGAAACATGTTTTCCAGCTAACCCAATCCTTTGTTGGGAAAATAGCGTGATTCAGGTTTCTTTCACAGTCTTTTAATTTCCCTGTGCATGGAGTTCCTGTAAGGTAGCACTTAAAGCTAAAGGAAAAAAGAGCTCTAAAGCTCTTCCATGTTACCTATATAACATATATTTAAAAAATACTAAACCTGGTAAAAAGTGTGTTGGTGGGTGCCCTGGCTTTGGATCCACTCATGCAATCCATGATTTTTTTCTTCCTCAAGTGTAGTTTGTGCTCTCTGGCATTTTGTGCACAACAGATGCAGTTTGTTCTGTATCTCCCATGGGCGAAGCTATTGGTGAGCTGCAGGGTGATGGAGAATGGTTGGCATTGGGAGTCAAAGGATAAGCCCAAAATTCCCCATTTGCCCTCATAGGACTCCACCTGGAGTACTGTGTCCAGGTTTGGAGTCCTGAGCGAAAAAAGACACAGGCCTGGTAGAGTGGGTCTGGAGGAGACCTTGAAGATGTGCCAAGGGTTGAAGCTCCTCTGCTCTGGAGATAGGCTGGGAGAGCTTGGGATGTTCAGCTTGGAGATAAGAAGGCTCTGGGGAGACCTTGGAGGCCCTTCCAGTGCTTGAAGAGGCTTCAAGAGAGCTGGAGAGGGACTTCAGGCAAGGACCTGGAGTGAAGGAGAAGTGGGAATGGCTTCCCATTGACGAAGGGCAGCATTAGGTGGGATATTGGGAAGAAGTTCTTGGCTTTGAGGGTGGAGAGGCTCTGACACAGGTTGCATAGAGAAGCTGTGGCTGCCCCATACCTGGAAGTGTCCAAGGCCACACTGGATGGAGCTTGGAGTGACCTGGGATAGTGGAAGGTGTCCCTGCCCTGGGAGATGTCCCCTACTGGTGGCAGGTGTTGGAACAAGATGGTCTTTAAGGTCCCATCCAACCCAAACTGTTCTGAGACTGTATGAAATGTGCAGAGTCAGTGACTGTTAAGCCTTGTTTCTAGTTTGTACATTTTACCTTGGTGAACTCTTTTGCAGCACCCTCTTCTACTGTTTTATCTTCATCTTAGGACAATACTGCAGTCAAGTTGCCTCTTGTCAACAAAATTTTTTGTCTGGGCTGCATAAAATGTTTTTTCCTGCAGCAATTTGTGTCTTTGCCCTTTGGATCATTTAAGTGGGGGAGTGGTTTAAATCTCTGTCGTGGATTTATCTTCTGTCAGTTGCTGAGAGGTAGCACTTGGCCTCTCTGTGTTCTGCTTTTAAATTCAGGAATAAATCACATTGGTTCTTGAGGCTGTAGGCATGGTCTGGGAGCTTCCAGTGAAGGGCGTATCACAGCAGGCATGGCTTAGTATGCACGCTTCATCCCAGCCTTGCTAATTCCCAGTCTGTTTCCCAGCTTTGTCAGCAATCTCTTGTTATATCAGGAGGCTGGAGGCAGTGGTGCAGCCATCCCAACCTGTCTTTAAAAGCAGAGGTCTGGGAATAAAGTGCCTTGTTCTGGCATTCCTGAAATAAGCTTTATTTAAGGACTGTGGAGGGTGACTTCCCATGGTAACAGCCTGAGAAGATTCTCAAATATCCTTAATGGACAACATAATCTCGTGAGTTTGAACACTGTTAAACTGAGTGATAATTATTTGGCATCTTTTATTAAACCTTGATTTCTGAGGAATTTTTTTTGAACACTAATGCTAAGTACAAAGTGTTCATATGCATCTAATCTTTGCCCTAGGGTGGGAGTAAGACTGAAAATAAACAAGTCTGCCTTGTTGGGGAGGCTGGAAAATACTGCTGCTGTTCAAAGGAAAGAAGATTGGCATTTCTCTAGTAGGTGCTGTGCATACATAGAACAAGCTTGAAGGAAGTTTTGCAAGTATTTTTTTTTAATGTGTGAAGCTGAAAACCCTGGTTGATCAATGTAGCATTGAGAAGAGCTTTCAGCAGTTTTATCAGTTGGTGCAGCAATGTCTGCTCCCAGGTGGGTCATCTTCCCGTGTCAGAATTGGTCAGTGTGGTGGGATGGGTGGGTTGTCCTGTCTCTGCTGCTCCTGTAGCTTAAATTCTTGTCTACATTTTATCTGTAGTAAAAAATAACGTATTTTCCTTTTTTAGCTGTCTAAACCAACAAATACCAAAGAGAAATTACAACTGACTTCTTAGATTCTGTTGCCTTTTAGAAGCTGCTACTTAGTCTGGAGGGTTGCACTGTTGGACTGTTTCAGTTTGACTAATGTTTAAAGCAGCTAAATAAGTAATGTAATATTTAAACACTATAGTGAAATCATCAACAACAAGATTAAAGCATAAACTCCCCTGGAGACATTTATGGTAATTTTGCTCATGTTAATAATTCCTTTGGCTTCATTCACATTCTCTTCTCCAATAATTCCTTTGGCTTCTTCAAGTTCTCTGCTCTTATACATGAGACGATCCTGTAAAAAGAAAAGTGGCATTAAAACTTCTGATTTTGTAATAATCTTGTTTCAGTATCAAAATTTTCTATTGAGGCTTTAGGATGCCAAATGTATCAGTACACCAGTGAATATAATTTTTCAAATATACAAAATGGCAAAATTAAGTTAGAAAATTAAATAATCTTGTTTCAGTATCAAAATTTTCTATTGAGGCTTTAGGATGCCAAATGTATCAGTACACCAGTGAATATAATTTTTCAAATATACAAAATGGCAAAATTAAGTTAGAAAATTAAATAATCTTGTTTCAGTATCAAAATTTTCTATTGAGGCTTTAGGATGCCAAATGTATCAGTACACCAGTGAATATAATTTTTCAAATGTACAAAATGGCAAAATTAAGTTAGAAGTGAAGAGTTTCTTGCTGATACGGTGGAAATACGTTAAACCATTTTTGATGAGAGAATGTTTGGAAAATACCGTGTTTCTTCCTTAACATTTTTTGGATAATTGCATGTTCTAGAATAAATAATGAACATATTTTCATTTTGATTGCTGTAGGAAAAGCTTGGATGATGCTTGATGGAGTAGTACTTTTTTATTGTTTTATCCATGGATTCCTGTTGCTTAATAGCTGCTGAATTTTCATGGCTTTTGAAGTGTCAGTGAACTTTGTTTCAGTATCTGTTGTGTAAAAAGTACCTGCTTGTAAGTTCCAAAAGAGTTTGTTTTATATCAAGGGAGGAAGAAACATTTGACAGCTTGTATCATGTACGTAATTTCCAATTGCTTTTGTTCCTAAACTTTTTTTTTTCATGCTGGTGTTCAGTTGCTAGTCTTTCTTAATTTACTTTAGAATTTTAAATAAGCAGTTCAAATGGGCTGTAGGGAATGTGGGTTGGATTTGGGATATTATGTCTTTAATTCAGACTGATAAACTAAAATAAGTACATAATAGATGTCAAATTGTTTCTTCATATTTAGAGGGAAAATGTTCTCAGAGGAAAGCCCAGTTCTGTAGTTGTGCTATTGAGCTCTGCTTGTAGTTTATGGCAGAGACTCATGACTTGGTGTGCGAAAAAACGTGCCATGTCAGTCACAGAATATCCTGACTTTGAAGGGACCTGCAAGGATCATGGAGTCCAACTCCTGGCACTGCACAGGGCACCCCAAGAATCCCTCCATGTGCCTGAGGACACTGTCTAAACACTTCTTAAACTCATGTCTTTTAGTGGAGCTTCACACTATTGCTTTCTGGGGAAAGTAAAGAAAGAAGCCAAGTCTTGCTTGAAGGCATCACTTCCTCACATTCCCTGAGTGACTTTTACACAGGCAGGTAGTGATAGGGCAAGGGAGAATGGTTTTAAACTAAGAGAAGAGAAATTTAGGGAGGAAATTCTTCCCTGTGAGGGTGGTAAGGCCCTGGCACAGGCTGCCCAGAGAACCTGTAGCTGCCCTGTCCCTGGAAGTGTTCCAGGCCAGGTTGGACAGGGCTTGAAGTATCTTGGACTAATGGAAGATGTTTCTACCCATGGCAGGACATTGTATTGGTATAGTAAGGGCCCTTCCAACCCAAACTGTCCAGCACTGGATTTAACATACCTGTATTTTTTGTTGTGCATTGGAAGATGAGACACCTCAACAGATTACTTACTTTTCTTTTTCAATGTGAGAAGTAAAATAAATAGGAAAGTAAATACAGAAAGATTTGAAGTGGTTTTTTATCCTAACCATAGGACTGGTGCTGAGTGATAAGTACCTCCAGGTTGTTGCCTTGTGTTTGTGTGGTTTCTGCAGGTTTATGTCTTGAGGTAGTATCTCAGTTGTCTGTTTTGATTCTCCTTGCCTTGAAATATTTTCAAATGCTCTTCAAAAAGTTCGTATTTGGAGATATTCCTAAATGGCCAACATGTTGTGTTCTTCATATAGTTTTCAAATGTCCTTTGCTGCCCTGGGAGGAATCATGGACATGTTTCTGAGCTTTTTAGGGTAAATTAATTCACTAGTAAGGCACAAAGAATTGGTTTTTTGGATTTTTTTAAGGTAACAATATGGAGATGATGTGGCAAAGTGCTGAGCTCCTAAAGGAGCCCCTTCTGGCAGGCTCTTCCTCCAGAAGGTGTTGGGGAAGCATGTTGTGACTTGAATAAGCCCCAAAATAGCCATTTGCCATTGGACAGAGCCAGGTAGGACATGCTGAAGATCAGAGTTTTTTTCCTGGCTTTAAAACATAGTGTTATTTTCCTTTATTTTCTATTTAGAGTTTTTACTAGTTTAAGGTGTTACAAGGCTCAGTTTTTGCTCCACCTGTCTTTACTGCTCGCAGTATAGCAAAAATAATTACTAAGATAAGCTTTTTTCCCTAGTTCTTAACCCTGGCTGGTTCTTTCTCTGTAAAACTGACTGCAGCTGTCAATATGTAAGGACTTTTGGTACTCAATGGTAAACTTAAGGTCTCAATTTTCATGGATAGTTTTTCATTTGATAGGGAATTGTTTATTGGAGTAGTGATGCATGTTAGGAAGATAATGGAAATCTAAATTGACTCAAGGATATACTAATATAAAAACTTAGATAAAAACTATTAGGAGTGTGTTTTCTCAGGATGAATTATAACTTAGAGCAATGCTCATATAAGAAGAGAATTATCAAAACCTTGTTTTTAATGTACATTTTTGGTGGTTGTTGCCACAAATACAGGATTTTTACATCACACCTAATTTATAGCTCATATTCTAAGAGTTTGGAAGTTTTTATTGTGGATATGGGAGCTCTAGGTTGGGACTTTGACTCTGAACTCAGTATTCTGGGCATTTTTCCTACTTCATGCTAAGACCAATGCAGTATTTACATTAATCTTCTTATTTTTATTGGAAAATGCCACCATGAAGTGTTGGGAAATGGAAATATCTTTAAAAAAAGCTGGGATCTAATGGATGCAATATGCTATTTTGTGGACATTCAATGTTGTGTCAGATCTCTTTTTGACCAAACTAGTTTAAGACCCGAGATGTGCAGCCATTGGGTTGAGTTATGTAGCCTGTGCTCTGTGTAACTTGAATTCAGTGCAGGTTTCTGCAGGGTACCAGCACCGTCTCGTGGGCTGTGTGATTGTGGTTTTGGAACCGCTTTAGAATAGTCTTATCTTCACACTGGTAAGGCCCCATCAATATTTTTTGGAACTAGGAGGTTGTGTGTTAAATTAAAGCTGTGTGTTCTTGATCCAGCAGCTGTGCCTATTCATGGAAGTAAAATTGCTCACAGCATCCCTATTATCCTGTATCCTTCTTAGGGTCAGAATCACAAAATGGTTTGGGTTGGAAGAGACCTTAAAATGTGTGTGTGTGTGTGTGTGTGTGTGTTTTACCCTACATCTGCCAGTTGTTTTCCACCCCAGCGTTGGCAGTTGAGGGATTTTCCTCTTTTGCAGGAGAATGCAGTCTGATGTCAGTGGGATCAAGAAAGTAGTGTTTGGAAAGGGGGCTTTTGTATGAGAGGTCTTTTATATATATTAAAATCAATCCCTGAGAAGAAAAACTGAAGATCTAGATTAAAAAAAAATCTAACAAGATGGGAGCTCTGGATTTGCTTTCAGGGTAAGTTGGCTGTGATAGCGCAGATGTTTATTTTGGTTTTAAACCATTATTTACCACATTTTTGCTGGCCTGCTCTCCTAGAAGGTGCAGAGATTGCAGATTGGGTTCTATTGCATAACTGCTTGTACCTTAGGGATGTTTCTGCTGACTGCCAGTATTAAACATCTTGAGTCTTGATTTATTGATTTTTTAATTTTTTTTATTTTTTTTATTTTTCCAACCAGGAATGTCCAGAATGGTCTTTGTTGGAGTTACCAAAAACTTGGCTCTGGGACTGTGTATCTGTAGTATAGATTATTTATTTTTAGAGTCAGAAATTTGTCCCTTTTAAGGTCAGGAGTTGCTGTTTGTAATGCACAAATTTTTAAAGAACCAAGCAATTGACTGGATTTCCTCTTCTTGCAGGTTGCAGAATCAGCATGTGTCTCCAATAGTTAAAAAGGTAAGCACACTGTATTTGCAAAGATGGAACAGGATTCTGTTTTCTGATTGATGCATTTGGCTCATAACTTGGAGGAGGAGAGACTTAATGCATTTGAACACTTACTTAGCAATTAATTGTTTTATTTTATTTAACTTTTATTTATGTTAGGATTTGAAATCCCTTCACAATTGTCATATCAGCAGTTTGAAAATAGAGAGGATATTAGTTATCAAGTTGATGCTACAAAAATTTAGTTACCCTTCTGGGTGCTAATTTCTATCCAATACATGTTAATAAAGTAAATAGGCAGAGCTAGCATGTAGGACTCGAGAGTTTGCAGAGAGATTGAACAAAGCTTAATAGATAATTTTGGTGGGAAGAGAGGAAATAAGCCCAAATTGTAACTCTTATCTCCTAGTCCCAACCATCAACCTACCTCTTTTTTTTAATTTTTATGAAATAGCTTCAAGATATCTGAGTCTCTTTTAACCTTCTTTAAAACTAGTTTAGATTTTTCTTCCAATTAGCTATTATATTCCTTAGCACTGGATAGCTGTATCAATTATCTTTTAAGTGATGTTGAAAATGCTAATATTACTTACTGGGAGGTCTAGGATACTCAGGTTTTCTCTCTGAACAGTTACCACTTTTGCCTTGGTAGCCCATCATGAATACATTTCTTACAGTTACAGGTACTTGGGGAGTCCTTCAGGAAAACACATTAAAAATGAGAAGTTCAGTCCTAACAGTAATCTGGTAAGAATGTTAGAGACAAAGGAATAAATCACAAGTTATTTCTAAGTGGGAGCAAAACTTTATAATTCCTTGATTGAGGGAACAATAGATGCAACCTCAATTATTTGTGTAACAGCAGATGGCGCAGTTGGAATGGATTTAATCACCTGAGGAATAGACTCCAAGCCAACCAATAAACTCTGGTATGAGGTGTATATCAGAGCTCTTGGGGTTCCCAGTATTCAGCCAGCAGCTCTGGATCTGGAGTTTGCTGTGCGGAGCAGCTTCTCAGGCTGTAGTTTAGCCCCTACTAGTTCGAGCAGTTGATGCTAATTTATATTCGTTCTGGCTGAAGTACACAAAACTAAAAGCAAAACTGCTGTTGGCCTGTAATATTGTCCTTGTGCTTGAAAAATACCCAACTTGCTTGTGGGAGCAAAAAATTTAAAAAGTCTTTAGAAGTGCTTACAAAATACAGTGTATAAGTATTTCTTCAAAGAGTGTGTAAAGTAAGCTGATAATAGGGATTAAATCTATAAGTAAATGAGATTTCCAAGGTTGTTTTGGTGCGTGGAGATTTTCATATGATATATATTTAAAAACTTACCATATGATACATGATGTATATAAATATACTTTATATATATGTAAAATGAGGGCTGCAGTATGACTTCTAGCCTCCTGCTGCCAGGGAACCTAGGCAGGGAAGGGACCAGAGATGCCACGGCCGCAAGATCTCTGAGCTGGGCTCATAAATCCTTCATTACAAAACTCCACCTATCACAAGCCATAAATCCATGGAAAAATAGACTGGCTTTGTTCCACTGGACTAAGTGGCAGAGGGGAGAATTGAGGAGATACTGAAATTTTCCATCAGTCTTGCTGTGTTGCTTCTGATCTTGCCTGGGTTAGTTTACCTCTGGGATTTGGATGGAACATGCTTGAGTTGTTTAGTGTCTCTGCATTTCTGGTTCAGTGATGCGGTGAAATGGGAGTACTGGAGATGAGTAGGTCCCAAATTCCACCTGGGAACTGCTTTTTCTTTGGAGAGAAGGCAGTCCATTTTCTCCTTGATGCCTCAGTGGGTGTCAAACCTGTGAAACAGAAGTTGTCATAGGACTTACTACTTCCAGCACACACATTAACACTGAATGCCATAGTTTTGTGCTGTCATTCTTCAAGGCCTTGTCTTAGGCCTCCTTTCTGAGTGTCATACCCCAGAGTCACTGCCTTGGGGAGCAGAGGTTGTTAGAGTTAGGAGCTGCTTTGGGGAGTAGAGCTACAAAGGTGACCTGAAGAAGTGTCTTTTCGGTCTTCACACCAAATTTTGTGAATCAAATCTCTGACAGATTAGGGCAGGAAAACTAATTATTGAAAGCAAAATCACTTTTGTCTTCAGATAGCTAATGCAGGAGCTCTTCCCCCAGAAGGAAGGAGAAATACACATTTTTGTGTATCTCAGTCTTGGCCTTGCTGACAACAAGGTAGTAAAAATTTGAGCAGCTGATGGAGTTATGGTAAAGAGCTCAGTAGTTACACAGGCTGCTCTTTGCATTTTACAAACTGTGCTGTTTTCTCAAAGATGCAAAATGAATTCTCATCCCTCTAAGGGGTGTTTTTTTTCCCTTTCTCTCTTTGTCAGTGTTGCTGTTCCTTCAAAGCTGTGTAGATGTAGATACCTCACCCTCCATGTCCTTGGTCTGTCACACACAGCTTATTGTGTATTGAAATGTGAAACTTGGCCTGAAACTGTTAAGTGTGCAGAGCAACACACCAAATTAAATTAGGCACAGCACCAGTTTGGGGAGTTGCTCTTAGATGGGACTCATTTCCTCCTGAGCTTCTTGGTGGTGAACGTGTGACTGTGGCATGACTCTGGTATTGATGGCTCGTTCCTCCATGGTTAGTTCTTCTTTCTAAATTGTGTCAGCTGAGCTCAAATGATCCTGTTGCTCTTCATTGTCAGAGAAGTAGTGTCGAATAACATGGATGCTGAAGTAGATCTTCAGTGGAGTAGTTTGAAGCTTTTAGTGCTTAAGCTTCAGACAAAAACAATTGCAGTCACTCAATCTCTGCTTTCCATCACAGTCTGGAGATATAAAAGCTGTTATCTGGGATCTGGGGTATGAGTGCCAGCAGGTAGAGCTCCTTGTTAACACATCAACCCTGTTCCAGTGGTGAGCTTGAGCATGTTGGGTTAGTGAAGTACTGCTAATTTAAGATTCCAGTGGCAATGTTTCTCAAAAAATGCCAGCCTGGATAGTTGTCAGAATATGATGGTGCATGTAAGTCATCTACCACAGATCATCTAGATTCAGTCATGTGCTGTATATGATATAATTGATATACTGAGAAATAAAGGTCTGAGAGCAGCTGGAGGTGACTGGTCAGAGAAGTCTCATCATTGTAGTAACAGACTGAAGAAACTTGTGGAGCTTGCCCCTGCAGGCATTCCCTGCTGCAAAGTGCTTTTTTGTCCTGTGAGGTTTAGTCTGAGGGCAGGATTCAAGGACAGCTGTAACCCTCAGCCTGTGCTGATGATCTGTAGGATCTACAGGATCAACATATGTTTGTTGGTCACTCAAATGGGGAAACAGAATGATGTCACGTTATCCCATAATGTCACATGTTCCTTTTTAGTTTATGAAAAGGCTGGAAAATATCACAGATAATGTTGACAATGGGAGGCCTCTTGCTTAGGCCTGATAGAAAACCATGTATGGAAAATCTGTGACTAAAGTATTTGAGATTGGCATATGTATGTTCCTACTATTTCCAAATACATCTTGTGCCTTTTGAGGCAGTGTATGAAATGGAAACATAAGAAACAGTTGTAAAGGATGCTGAAAGCATTTTGTTTCATTGTACTAGGCTGTATAAATATTTCCTTCCTTATGTCTCCCCTTGTTTCTGAGCTATAAGACTGAGGAGTTGCCCTCCTTTATTAATAAAATAAAATTTGTTGTGCCTTTCCACACCTAGCAGTGAGGAAGTCTTTGATCTAGTCCTTTAAGAGAACTGGCTTTCCTTGCTCCTTCTGTGTGACAAAGAGTTAATTGTCACATGTTCCTCTGGCAGTGGATAAAAGTGAGCTGCATCCTTCACTCATCTTCGTGCATAGTGCATTCCATGGTTCCAGGGACTGGGTAGAGGAAGCACAGGGATATCCCTCCTATTGGGAATACATTGCAGCTGCTTTGGGAGGGGGTGGTACAGGTGGTAGGGGGTGCATGGCATCATGTCAAGCCATGGCTCTGGGCATGGGGAACCTCTGCAGCATGGCCCAACTCTACTAGAAATGCAGGAGGCTGAAGCAATCTGAAAGGCATTGCTGCATTTAATGCTGCAACAAAGAAATCAGTGGAGGGGTGGTGGTGATGTTGTAAATGTAGTTTTCAGGTGAGGTTTGAACCTCTTTGCTGAGTGCATCTTCAGTGTTTGCAATTTGGATTCATAAGAAATCCAGTTTGTAGGAAATACTTTGAGCAAGATCTGTTTCCCAATGTTTTATTTCACTTGACTTTCAAAGTTTGGAAGGAGTGGACTTTTTAAAAAATATGAAACTTCTCTGAAACTGTAACTTTCTGACTTACACTGTTTTCTAATAGTGCTGTGTCATCTATCAGGTTAATGGGATTTTTTGCATATATGCCATTCACTGAATGTAGAGTGTTGTTGACTGCTAAATTTCCCTTTCACAACATATTTAGGCTTTCTCTCAGGAGAATAAGTAAGGAGAATAAACCAAGATAACTCTGAAAGTCTTTCACAACTTTTTTGCATGCAGTTGATACCTAGGATAGTCAAACAGAAGAAATGCATGTTATCTCTAAGTTCTCATGTGCTGTGTACTTGCAATAGCTAACATTTACCTAAAAATCTCTCAAGTAGTCTCCTGTGGAAATAAAAAGCAAATTCTGTTGTGTTGGCTGCTGCATTTTTAAGTACTTCTGATGTTCTCCTATCTTTGGAAGTATTCTATAGGAATTAAACAATAGGACTTTAAAACCAAGAGAGAATTAAAAGTGTACTTTTTCCTGGCTTCACTTAAATTAACATACATTTAGATACTGTTTTCCTGCTTGATATGGTTGGTTTTTAATGCATCTAGGAAAAGAAAGGTTTCTATAGTCAGAATATTTCAGGGTGTGCTGCTACACAGAATCCCTTCAGTGAGTAAATTTAGGTAAGAAAGGTGGAGGTTTGTTGCTCTGCGTTATAAACAAAAAAATTTCACTCTGCTACACCAGCATAGTGCAGTCAAAACCTCAATTTATTTTATTAGCATATCTGAGAGAAAACAGTCCCTGTAGCCATGGAGCTGCCTTCTGCACCAGCTCCATTCCACACAGAATGTGCTGTAAATACAGTGACCCAAATCACTTTGTATTTATGGCAGTTATTCCTTATTGCTGTTTTTGAGAGCTTTGTTAATCTCTGAGCAGCAATTAAGCTTTTTCCTTTACTCTTACATTTTTTTCCCAAATAAAACTTTTTTTTCCAGTGCTGAGAATGTTACTGTAATTGTGTCCCTTAACCCATAGCAGGATTTTAGGAATGAAACTTGGGAGTTTTTCGTACATACCTTAGTGTCCAAGGCAGATGCACAGCTTCAGTGAAGTTCTTTTGGAGGGTGTCCTTGCTCAGATGCCACTGACCCAGCCTCTTGTGGAGTCTTTGTGTCTAAAGGACCTGAGATGTTCCTGGATGTCAGTTGCTGAATGGGTTATTTACAAGTAGTGAATGTGTTTACTAATGTAGTTTTGTTTTTTGAATAAAAGTTAGTAAGGTCAAAGAAGCCAGAAGTGATATTCCTTCTTCAAAGTGAAATGATAACTGTATCACTCATGTTTTCAGAAATAATCAAGCATGCCTTGGCAAGGGAGGAAGCTTTTTTTTTTTGCAGTGAGCAGCCTGGGATCAGAGTCCATTTTGTAAAAAAAATTTCCCCTCTCTTTCTGAGAGCTTGCAGAGGTCCTATTTTATATGGAAGGACTTTGAAATACCTTTTTTCTTGTTATCAAGTCCTCTACCTTTGAAAGCCAGGTGGAAAAAAAGCCCCATGGATTGCAGTGGGAGAAGTTTGGAAGATAGATGTATATACAGAGTAGTGAGTTCATTCTCTCTGCCCAGCTCAGTACTGTCTCCTACAGGTTATTCATAGAATTGTAGAATGTTAAGGGGTTGGAATGGACCTTACAGATCATCCAGTCCCAAGTGTGGGCAGGGACACCTCCTGCTGCACCAGGTTGCTCAAGGCCTTATCCAGTCTGGCTTTGAACAGTGTTAGGGCATCCACAACATTTCATACTCTTTAAATATCTGATTCATTCTCTTCCAAGTATTTTTGATTTGAAGTGGGTGGTTGTTAGAAATTAGTTGTAATGGCAATTAGTTACTTGTATAAAACACAGTTTTGCAGTGATGTGCTTAGAGTAAGCGAGGCTTAGCAGGCTGCCTTGGGAAGTGGTGGAATCACCATCCCTGGAATTGCTCAGAAAACAGACAGATATGACATTTCATGCTTTGATTCAGTGCACATGCTCCTATTCAAAGGTTTTTGAAGTCAGTGTTCTATGGCTCTTATGTTCTTTACCAGAGTGATCTGCTGGTGCAGCTCTGGGGACTGGAGAGAGGAGATGAGTGCTGCTAACTGTGCTTGTGCTTTTTTTAATAAAGAAAGGATTAGGAAAAAAGGTGATATTTCTTTATATGCCATGAGTAGTCTAGCTCTTAAACACATGTGGTTAAAGCTTAAAACAGAGCTTAATGTCATTTGGCTGCATTAACACTGTTAGGATTGCGTCTCTTAGGTGCCTTAGGGCTCTTCTGTCAACTGGCTTTGGCTGTTTATCTTCTTCAATGCATTCAGAATCTGTTTTAGCACAGATACTGAAATTATTTTTAAAAAAATTATGCAAGTAGAGTTTGTTTGCCTCTGCTTTTAGCATACAGGAGCTTGCTTTTTCTCTCCTTTAGTCTGTGGGGTGAGGTGCTGAGGCCAGGCTGGTAACCCAGCTCTTCAGGAGGGTTTATTCATGGTGTGGAAGTGTGGGGCAGCTCTACAGCTTTTTTCACTTCTACCTTGGCTCAGGGAGCTCACTGATCTCCTTTGTAGAAGTTAAACCAGGAATTTTTTAAGTCCTTTGTCCTTGACTACAAAGTGGTGCTGCAGGAGTAACTGGAGCTGGTGTGATGTGCTAATTAAGGTGATAATTATTTACAAATCCTGTTGATTACAGTCAAGTAATTTCCTCGTGTTGCAGTGGAGTGTTGATGTTGTGTAATGTAAACTATCTCAGGGGTTGAGCACAAGAGGTTATAAGTAGATGGGGTGACATCAGGTGTGTGTTCAGTCACTAGTGGGGTTCCACGGGACTCTGTTCTTGTCCCTGTGTTCTTCAACATCTTCATAAACAGCCTGGAGGCAGGAATCAAAGGAATACTCAATAAATTTGCTGCCAGTATGAAATTGGAAGGAGCTGTTGACTCCCTTGAGAGGAGAAGGGCCCTACAGGGAAACCTTGATGAATCTGAGGGCTGGGCAGTCACCAGCCATGAGAAGTTTAATAACAAGGGCAATTGCTGGATTCTGCACCTGGGGTAGGGCAACCCTGGCTGTATGTACAGACCAGGACATGCGAGGAATGAGAGGCTGGAGAGGAGTGCTATGGAAAGGGACATGTGGGGGTCTTGTTTGATGGGGAGTAGGAATCAGCAGTCCCCTGGCAGCCAGGAGGAACATCAGGCACAGCACCCCCAGCTGAGCAAGGGAAGAGATTATCCTACTTTGCTCTGGGCTGGTGTGGCCTCACCTTGAGTCCTAGGGACAGGTTTGAGCACTACGATATAAAAAAGACATGAAGCTGTTAGAGATTGTCTGAAGAAGGCTGTGAAGAGAGTGAAGAATCTGGAGGAAAAACCATAGGAGGAGCAGCTGAGAGCACTTGGCTTGTTCAGCCTGGAGGAAACTGTGGGGAAACCTCATTGTGGTCTTCATCATCCCACTCTTGTCTTTTGGCAGGTTGGGGCTACATCTTTCAGTTGCTGATGAAGATCTCAGTTGCAGGAGGGATCTTCAGTCAAGATTTACCCAAGGCTGTTGCTTTTAAAGGACGTTTAAAACTTTACATAATAAGTTGGGACCTTAAAGCCTAAATATCCCCCTCCCTGTTTTCCAGACAGAAGCCGTCTCTGCCAGCCAAGAAACCAGCAAAGATACTTCACAATGGATGTAGACGATGAAGAAAACATGAGTAAGATGTGTTTATTTACATAGTGATAAACTCTCTAGTAGTTTCTGAAAGTAATTTTTTTTCTCCCAAAGCAAAGCGGCAACTGCAAAGAAACTTCAGATGCAGAAATAAAAATACTTTAAAATGCAGTGAAGAGTGAATTTGAGCTTTTGCATTAACAGTGTTTTAAATATGCTAGTATTTACCTACTGTATTATACTATACACCTTTAATTTTTCTTACAGCAGCTGGCTAATCAAAGTATTTCCCTGTCTTGAACCAGCAGAGAAGAAGGGAGGGATAATATCAGTAGTGCCCATGCCAAGAGTTAAGTGCTAGTAAGGAGTGAGGGGTGGATGAAGGGGATGGAGTTGAAGAATATAATATAAAGGAGGGAGAGCAGAAAAGCATAAAGGAAAAAGCAGGGGAGGAGCTGGAAAAGCTCTCTGCAGCTCTCACATGGGCTGATTATTCTCTTTAGATGTTGATTGTCCCAACCCTGAGCTAGTGAATTATTAGAGTGATTTTAAAGCACAAAAATAGTCAAATAAAGTGGTCATCTTGATGCGTACTTGATGCAGCCAAGTGTGCAAGACTGCTAACTCTGGAGTATAATTAAGATCCAATAACTTATGAGAAAAGTACTCTTATTGAACCATTCTAACATTTTTACTGTTATTTGCCTTTCAGCTGTTTGGTTTTTTTGTGACACAGAATTGTTCTGTTGCTGCTGTGCTGTGCCTGACAGTAAATAACTGTACATTATTGTAACAAATGTGCTTCTTTTTCCCCCCATGTGACAGTGGCTAAAGAGTGCATCTGGCAAAGGTGACAAAGCCCAGCAATGGCTTTGGAGCAGAAGAATTGTAATTCAGTCTGGAGGAATTACAGAACAATTTTATAGAGAGACGAGGAAGTTGGATCATTATGTTAAAATAAACCAATCAAACCTAAACCAAGCATCCTCCCCACCCCCAAAAAAACCCAAATCCAAAACCAAAGCGAAAAATATTTCCTGAAATAGAATTAATCTTTTTTTCTTAGTGAAACAGTGAACTAACTCAACTGCAAAATGTTTGGTATAATTTTCTTTTCCTTGATATATAAGAAATTACTTCACATGGATATTTTAACTGTTTCTAAAGGTGGCTTTTCTATGGAGACCTTCAAAACGTGTAATTGGATAATTCTCATAATTTTTTTGATAAAATGTCTTTTTTCTCAATAAGGGTATAGCTGAGCATGAGTAGAAGGTGCCTTCCTAAGCTGGAAAATGTAATCTCTTTGTAGGGTCATTCCTTAATTTTGTATCATTATGAGTAACACTAAATTTTTGTCTGCTTCTGGGTTTTTTTGTGTATTAGTGCATCAATATGGGAAACCATTCAAGGAATTTGTTGTTTTGTCAGGGGCTTGGCTCCATGGAACTGTTTAGGGAATGCGTTTGTATCGCTTCAGTTTTGAGATGTCAGAACATTGGCTGAGCCCAGTTCATATAAAGTGCAAGATGACCTTCCTTTGTGTGTCCACACAAACATCATGAATTTGAAATGTTAAATCATCTGATTTGGAGGGGTCAGAAAACAAAGTTTAAATTCTCAAGTTCTTTGCTTTGATTTGTGAAGAGATATATTTTTTTAACTTTTTCTCTCTTTACTTTTATATCACTTTTAATTGTGAAGTGGCATATTAGAAGTTGCCTGGTAAATTTTTTATTATTTTATATAACTGCTTTTGGGGAAAGGTTTTTAAAGTAAAGGAAGGTGGGCTATGCAGTCTTTGTAGCCTGTGGTTGCATAATGAGAATTTCTCTGCAGAAGCCAGAATTAAGATGATTTTTTTTTTGTTCAGATGAAATACAAGACAGTGATGATGTCTTACATTAATAAATTAATATCCCTGAGAAAACAGTGTTTCAGTCTTCAATTTTTTGTGATTTCCTTCTTTATTCTTTGGTCATATAGATGCTACAAGATATTTGGGGAAATAGATGGTTATTTAGACTGTTTTTATTTATTTTCTGCATGGCTGGTGTGTCTGCAGCACTCTGAATACTTGGAACACAAGCATGTGACTCCTGACCTTTCTCTTTGATCTGTTTGCTCCTTTTTCTAAAACATGCTCTGAAGAGAGCATGTGTTTTTTTCTGCTTGTTTTTAAGTGAAAAAAATGACTTATTTAGAATTTCCCCAGGCAACTAAATGAGAGCAGCAATATAAGGGATAGCTAGAACCATCTTTTGGTTCAGCTAACAGTCAACTAAAATTTAATTAATTTTGTTCCAGATCAGACACAGCAGGGGGAGTGTCTTTCAGCAAGCAGGTAATGAAAGGTCCCCAATGGATAAAGCATCTTAATGGCAGATGCTTTTTAATTACAGGGAATAAACCCAAAAATAGACTAGAACATCCAGAGAGAAGATTTATTTATTTACTGGCATGAAAAATTCCCCATGCCTTTTTCCTGCTTCAAGTGTTCTTGGATTTGTAAGTGCTCAGATGAAATTTGGGGCAGGACTATCCTTCTGCTGCAGATGTTGGTGTCAGCTATGATTTTCATTAAGGTGGCCTCTACAGACATAAGTCAAATATCTTGTTCAAGCTGCCAGCTAATTTTAATGACTAGAAAATACACCAATCTCATGAAAAATACCCAGTTTTTAAATTATGGGTTGGATAAATATTTAAGAAAACAGAATCTCAGTCATCAAGAGTTTGTGTTAATTCTGCTTTAAAGCCTTAAATACACAGCAGGTGTGATGGACTTCAAAAGGCTCTCTAAAGCATTCTTTCTTGAAAAATTAAATTCAAAGACTGGAAATATTAGAGATTTCTGTAAAATTGCGCATGACATGGGGTGTTTAATATTAGAATCATCAAACTTTAAAAAATAGGAAATAAACCCCAGTAAATGCAGTAAGACTATCAGGTGGAGGATCCAAGAAAGCAATGGGAGATGTTTTCATGCCATTTGTAATGAAATGGTGAAGCACCTTGCTCAGGACATTATGTATGCCATGGGTTTATGGGGTCTTTAAAAGCCATTAAGAAACATTTTTGGGGGCAAAAAAAAAAAGCACTTGTGGCTCCTTGCCTTGATCTCTGCGAGAGACCAGGGCTGCAAGGCTGCTCTGGGGAGAGTCACTGTGTCCTCATTCTGGTGTGATACCGTCTCCTGGGGTCTCTTGTGGGGGCACATGTGGGCTACTGGGCAAGGTGAGAAAGAGCCAGGAGAGCCATTCCTAACTTCCCTGGAAGGGTAGCGTGGCTGGAAGAGGCATCCAGGGAAAGGCTGGGCTGCAGGAATTACTCCATGTCTGAACATGGACAAGATTAGAGGTGACATCTCTGACTTGGACAAATTGTTTTGACTAATCTTCCCAAGCCCTCAGGTAACTAGAGGGCCTCAGCACTCTGGGCCAGACGGGCTGACGAAGAGGACCAAAAGCAAAACTCCACCCTTGGCCTGAGAGAGAGGCACCTTTCCTTGCAGTCCAGTGATGATGTGGGTTGAAATAAGCACAGGTCCTTTTGATTTGCACAGAAAGTCTTTCACTTTCCATCTCAAACTTGGATTTGGATCAATTCCAGTTACCTCCTTTCTTGGTCTCTTGGTTTGACTCTGGATCGGCTCCATACATTCTTTCTCTCCAAGTTTCATCCACCATGCAGATTCTCCAAAGCTAACAAAGCTTTAGTAGCCCTCAGGCAAGGGGTAGTTTTCTTCCCTTCTCTCTTAATGAGACAAGGTAAGCCTACAAGCTTATTTCCTGCTCTCTACAAGTCTCTCCTCTCTGTCAGGACACTGTTTCCCCTACCTGACAAAGGAATTCCTCCAGCTGCCATTTTGCTTATATGCAAAAGTTTTTCTTTTCAATGTTCAGCTGGAGTTTTTCAGCTCCTGTTTTTCTTCTGTGGTTTCCACAGGCACTGGTAGTGGTTTTCATATGAAAAGAAATGAAACCAGAGACCATTAATTAGTGTTAACACAATTATTTCTGTTTAGTCTGAAGGTATTACTGGTGCCACCAGTAAGGGCAATGTTTTAGATGAGATGTAAGAAACTTGTTGTAAGGAAAGATTTAAAAATTCCCTCCATTGTCCTTAGATTCCTCCACCATAAATACATATTTTTATAAAGAATATATGCATGAATACTGTGTATTGACAGTTGTGGCCCTATAGCCTTCATTCTCCAGGCAATATATTAGTTGCTGAACAAGAGATACTTGATTAAATCTAGAATATTTCTAGCAATGAAATGCTTCAGAATTTTGATTCTTGATCAAATTCAATTGACTTAATTGCATGATCAGTACTGTATAATTTTTTGTTGTGCTGTTGTGATTTAATGAATTGTGTTCCTACTTTGGCTTTTTCTTTTGATCTGTTTTTTTCCCTCCTTTTTTTCTCTTCGAGCACCGAAAGGAGTAACCTATCGAGCTTTTGCTGGAGGATGTTATAAATGAAAATTTAGTAACCATTCCATCAGCTTTGTAACCTGGGCGAAGTGATGTGTGCATGGTAGGGGATTCTTAGGGAAGACTGAAAGCGTGGCTGGAATTTGTCACTGTGAAAGAGAGCTTCCACCTGGTTTGCTCTAATTTCAATGACCATTTACCACCTCGGATCAATGTAGATGTAACACAGATATACTGAAGTTTTCGTAACAGGAGAGTTAAAAACTTGTTCTAGTACATTTGCCTTTTCATTCACAAATGCCACGAGAAAGCACAAATAGATAATTTCCTTAGTTTCTTCATCAGGGTGAAAATGAGGTCTTTGAACTTACAGCAAATTTAATTTCTTATATATAGCTCTGACACATCATTACCCCAACTTATATTTTTGGAAACAAATCATTAAATTAATATTATATTGTCTTCCTTGCCCTCCCATTAAAATATTATCACTTTGAGTATATCACTGTGCAGCTTTTGTCACACTTCTGTCCTACATAGCCTTAGAGAGGATCTCTAGTGATTTTTGGGTTTGTAACTCAATGACAGCAGTTTTCTTGACAGGGAATTATGCATGTAAATGACAAATAAAAGATTTTTTTTTGGTAGAAGGCTGTGTAGAAATATATAGTCTTGTGGTCCTGCTGGCATGGGGGGCAGCTGTAGTTCCTGAGAAAATTAGGATGAGGTGAAATGAACATTTAGAAAAGGCGTAAAAAAGCACTAAATTTGAAAAATATGGAATAGCTAAAGTGGAGTCATGGTACCTACTAAAGAGCTGCCCAATTTTTCATTGCTCTGAACAAAGGTTTTATTTATGTAGTTTTTCAATTTAAGCAACTAAAATCAGTGCGGGGAAAAAAGTAACATAACTAAACTGATAATAAAATAGAATTAAATATCTATCTCAGAGTTGTGGTCTTAGGCATCCATTTTTACTTATGATAGTTGGTTGTTTTGTGGGCATATGTTTCTATAGCTTATATTGTTGATTTAAAACATTTTTGAGGCTAAATATAACTTATAAGTAAAAGGTTTGTTCCAGTGTAATTAAAATGAAAAAAAAAAGTTGTAGTGATTTTTTGCTGTGCAGTTGTATTAAGTGTGTGGTTTGAAGATGGAGTGTGTTATTTCTTGAATTATTGAGATGTGTTACATTATCATCATCTCCAGTTGTATTGCAAAAATTTGTAACCTGTGAGCACACATCACTTAACCAGTTACAAAGAGAGATAAAGGAATCTATAAATTTTGCATTTACAAGATCCTGCATCGAAGGCATTGTAAGTTACTCTTTCTGGGCACCGCAGGTTCGAGCAGCACTGACATTAAAGAAAACCGCAATGTGGACAACGTTCCCCCCAAGGACAGCGCCGGGCAGGGGCCTGGGGAGGGGACCCCACTCTCCAACGGCGGTGGCAGCAGCAGCAGGAAGAGACCTTTGGAGGAGGGCAACAATGGCCATTCCAAATTTCGCCCCAAGAAGAGGAAGAAAACCCCTGGCCCAGTTCTGCCAAAGAATGCCCTGATGCAGCTTAACGAGATTAAACCTGGTTTACAATACAAACTCCTTTCCCAGACAGGGCCAGTCCACGCCCCCATGTTTGTGATGGCAGTGGAAGTCAATGGGCAGGTATTTGAGGGGTCTGGCCCAACAAAAAAGAAAGCCAAGCTTCATGCTGCTGAAAAGGCTCTGCGCTCCTTTGTCCAGTTCCCAAATGCCTCAGAAGCCCACCTGGCCATGGGCAGGACTCTGTCGGTCAACACAGACTTCACATCTGACCAGGCGGATTTCCCCGACACCCTTTTCAATGGGTTTGAGACACCAGTCCCTTCTGACGCTTCCTTTTACCTGGGGTCCAACGGGGACGGGTCCTTTGGCTCCGGCGGGGACTATGGATTGCCATCGTCTGCCGTAGCCAGCAGCCTTTCCCAGTCACCTCTCCCCCCACCCTCACCCTACCCCATGGCCAGCGGGAAGAACCCCGTCATGATCCTCAACGAGCTGCGCCCCGGGCTGAAGTATGAGTTCCTCTCGGAGAGCGGAGAGAGCCATGCCAAAAACTTTGTCATGGCTGTGGCGGTGGACGGTCAGACTTTTGAAGGCTCAGGAAGGAATAAAAAGCTGGCAAAAGCTCGGGCTGCTCAGTCAGCCCTGGCATCCCTGTTTAACATGCAGCTGGACCAGACTCCATCTCGGCAGCCCATTCCCAGCGAGGGGCTCCAGTTACACTTGCCGCAGGTGAGAAACCCTTCAGGTGCTGTGAATGGCTTTGGGTAATGTCCAAGAAGGAGTCAAGTCATATGTATTGAATCAGTTTGAACAGCATTTCTGCTTCTGTAGATATGTCTTTATATATATACATGTGTGTATGTATATATATTTATATGTATGTACATATGTATTAGGTGATTTATACAGTTACAGCTTCTGACAGTTTGTATTCTCTTGCACAGAGGCAAGGCTTTGTTTTGGATATTTTCAGCCTTGATCAGGTTGTGTAAGAGAGCACCAGTGCCAGCTTGAACTACGGTTTGTGCTGGGGAAATATTGAATCACATCTTGCTCATCTCAGGCAGCAAGGCTTAGATGGAGTTCAAGTGAGAATTACTGCTTTAAGTGAAATTATTATTTGATACAACAGTTTTTAGTAGAGAAGAAAATCATTCTCTCCTGCAAACAGAAAGTGTTGCAAGATCAGATTTAGTGAGGCTGTTGCAATTGTTGCTGGTTTCCAGGGTGTGACCACTTTGCATGTATCCATGATGTGTGGTAAAATGGCTATCATCAGAAGGGTTGTGCTCTGGGCAAATTTATTAATATGCGTATGGAAGTTACTTAGGCAAGTAAATCTGGCTGAGAAATAATTTAAATCATATAGTTAATGAACTAAAGAAAGTATCTAACATACCAGACACAGATCAGAAATTTGAAGTCACTAGAATGGAGTAATTTTTAATTTTTTTAATGCATAAAAATTCTCCCCTCTTTTCTTGTTTATGTTTCTTCCCAGTCAAACTACACTAATAATTGTTTGACTACTGTCTTTCTACTGCATCTCTTGGGTCTTTTTTATGATATTATATGTCCATCTAAATTAAAATATTTGTCTATGAATTCTTTTGCAACTTTCTGTTTATTATGAGAATTTCAAGGCTTTGACCTTTTCTATCTCAAAACCGTTGTTCTGGATTTAATTAAAATTCTAACATAATGTTCTGATTTGATAATGTGGGGTCAAAGAGTTTATGTAAATGTGACTATTTTGAGTACATTGTTTTTGCAAAATAGATGGACATTATGCCAATTTTAGAACTTTCTATAGGTTTTCATTTTAATGTTGCACAACTATTGTGTTACTGATGAATGTTTCCTTAATTTTCAAATCCAGGATCATGCTGTTCTGGGTAGTTACAATTTCTTCAGTAGATTCAGTGATTTCAGACTGCATTCTCTGCTTTTAAAAGTAAATTTGACCCCAGACACCAAAAAAATGTCACTGCTAGTAATTCATGTGCTATTAGTTCTTGCATCAGTAAAATGGTGAAAACTGGAACTGGAAGAGGGAAGTGTGAAAAACCCAAGCTGAACTGGGAAAGATGTTACATGGGTGCTGCCTCATTTAGACCCTATTTCAAGTAATTTTTTTTTATTCAGGGACTTTTCATCTTGTCATCAGGATGTCATCAAGCACTTCACTGTATTGCTTTGCTTTGAGTTATAATTAGCTGTTATTGGAATTAAGTTAGATCTTTTACATATTAGTGATTTTGGTCTGGTATGTATTTAATGATTTAAGCATTTGTGATGTTTTCAGGTCCTGTTTGATTTATCTTTTTTTAGAAGGCTGTGAGTTGTTTAATTATTTTAGACATTGTTTACTGTGTAAAAGTGTTAAATTCAAAGATAATCCTGAAGTGGGTGAAATCACAAAAACTGGAGACTGCAGGAATGATGTAAGTGAGGATAGGATTTGATACCTCCAGTGAACAAAATAAAATGCTGATCGCATTGGAAAAAATGAAAGCTAGAAATATGTGAGGGGAAAAAAAATTCAAATACCAAGTGCTTGGGGGAAATAAAAGAAATACGGTGTGGTTGTGCCAGTGAAGATGTTGGAATTGACTGCCTGGATGGCAGGTCCAAACCTGCCTGTAGCTCATTTGTGGTGAGAAGTATGGAGTTGAGAGGAGAGATGCCCTGTGATGGTGGTGGTTGTGACTGTGGCCGAGTGTCTATCTGTGACCCTAGCAGATCTCCCGAGAGCTGCAGGGTCCTCAAAGAGAGTTAAATGCAGAAACACATGTGCAAAGTATCAAATGGTACAGATGGGTTGCTACAATCAAAAATTGATTGTTGTGAAATGGGTGTGAGAATGATCTTATGGTCTGTGCAGGGGGTTATTGAGGTGCTGGTCCTGTGGTTCAATTCAAGTTTGTCTTCTTGCTCACAGCTTGGTCTATTGTCGGGGATGAAGGAAGGTTCCCTGCAGTGAGGAACATATCTGTGCTGGGAAAGTGAGTTAAACTCAGGAACACATTCAAAATGTGCATCAGAGTGGGTAAAAATGTCCCACTGAAAAACTCAGCATTTAGCACCTTGGCAGTGGGTGTGTTGGTATTGAACAGATTGTCACCCTTACATTAGAGGGACTTACCTCTCCAAGACAAAGAATATTTTTATGGTTAGCTCTTCTTTGTGAACTGATCAAAAAAATTCTAGAATTGCAAAATGATTTGGGTTGGAAGAAACCTTAAAGATTGTTATTCCCACCCCCTGCCATGGACACAGACACCTTCTGCTATTCCAGGTTGCTCCAGTCCCTGTCCAGTCTGCCCTTGAACACTTCCAAGGATGGAGTAGCCACAGCTTCTCAGTGCCATGGCCTCACCACCCTCACAGGGAAGAATTTCTTCTCAATATCCCATCTAATGCTACCCTTCGTCAATGGGAAGCCATTCCCGCTTCTCCTTCACTCCAGGCCCTTGGCTGATGTTCTCTCCAGCTCTCTTGGAGCCCCTTCAGGCGCTGGAAGGGTCTCTAAGGTCTCCCTCGATCCTTCTCTCCTCCAGGTGAACACCCCAGCTCTCCCCGCCTGTCTCCAGAGCAGAGGGGCTCCAGCTCTTGGAACATCTTGGTGGCCTTATCTGGAGGGGTCTCACACCTCTGTCAAAGATGGCATGGTGCTGTCCCTAAAAGAAGTTCTCAGGCTAGTACCAAATTCCCCAGTATATGCTTCAAACCTTCAGCAGTCCAGGCTGATGTTGTCACTCAAGGAAAAGTTTTCCATCAGACAGTGGGATCCTGCTGGTAGGAGGTATCACCTCTTCAGGCCACTAAGGGCATATGTTAGGAAGCTGATATGGAGATTTTCCTAGTGTAATTTCCTCAAAGTGTTTACTTGAAAAGATAACTGATTAGTGAAGGTGTGCAGAGAGCTGGAAATTGAAATCGTACACATTGAAGCTTAAATACAGTTATTTGAATTAGAAAGCTTGACTGAGAAGTTGTGAGAGGAAGCAAGTTCAGCTGCACTAATGAGCAGTGTTGCTACAAATGAGATAAGTTTGAAAAACATCACTAGAGAGAGTATTTTTAATTGTTCACCTAATTCAATTTATCCTTTCTGTTGTGGACAGACATTGAAACAAAATGTTAAGCAGGGGAAATGGTACTAAATGGCTACTTGTATTTGATGTGCTTTTTTAGTCCTGGTTCAACATGGGGCAAAGGGAAGTATAAAAAATATTCAAATATATAAAAGATACACAAATAATTATGAACATGGTTGGAGATCTGTGAAAGCTGCTTCTGGAGAGGTACTACGGAATTCTAGACAGTTGATTGCAATAGATTGCTTACTGTATACAGGAGAATAAGAATGCAATGGATTCAAACCTGGGAAAAAGATAATATTGAATATATTTATGGAAATATAATGAGTTATATGTTGGAATAATTCCTGTGAAATTGGAAGAAATATACAAGATACATCAGCATAAGCAGTGAAAGACTCTACAAACACACAGAAGTTTTTTTAAATCATTACAAGAAACTTCTCTGAATTGTGTGTGCTGGTCACTGTCAAAGGGGAGGACTTGGTTGACCTTAATTTTACCTGCAGTGGGAAGTTCACTTAAGCCATAAGCTCTGAAGAAAAAAGCAAACCAAGTGAGAACATTTCTGCCTGAGAAGGGTCCCTGGAGATCCAAGGAGATCACAAAGGACTGAGATGTCTTGGGTCAGTTCTTGTGAGACCTATGTGCTGTTGCTGCTGCCTTTTCCACCATTCAGGGGATCAACAGCATTCATCTTGGGTGGTCTCCATGGTCTTCCAAGGTCTTCCTTCAGCTCCATATTGACCTGAACTTCATCAGCTCCAAAATATTTTCAAGTCTGCTACAGCAGTGCTGCAACATCTGTATTTAACCAAAATGTGTGTTTAGAAGAGGAATGGGTTCACTGTGACTTCATTAGAAAAGGGAACAACACACCCAAAATAACTTGGAGCTCACATGCCTTACTGAGCCAACTGTCAGCTATTTTAGGTCTTTCCTTTTTTGAATTGCTCAACTTGGAATTATGATTTGATACAGGAGCAGGGGTAGAGAAACTGTGTCAGATGTTAGCACATTCACAGGGAAGGTGAGACATGAGTTCAATTTCTCTTCCAGTTAATATTTATTTATATGAAAGGCAGTAGAGTCAGAATGTGATGTGAAAGATCCCTTCTCAGGCCATTCAGTGGCCTGGGCTTGCTGTGAAAACAGCTTCAAGTCCATGGTTTTGAGATGGGGACAACAGGATGTAATTTCTGGCCAGTAAGTCTTTTCCTGGTGCTGCCTTATTCCCTTCTCTTCCATGCCCTTAACTATGTCAATGTAGTAGACTGCCTGGGAGACAGGGATAATTCTTCTAATTTCTTGGGGGAGTATTCTTATCAAAGACCAACATCTTAGTGAATACATCTATAGGCATTTAACAGTGTTTATTCCTCAGTGCCCAGCTGTTGTCACACAATTTGTGTATCAAATAGAAATAACTAATCTTTAATATATCTGCCTGTTTTCTGGCAGTGGTTTTTTTTCCTCATGTCCAGTTCATCATGGATTGTTTGCATCTTCAGGGTTCGTTTTGTCTCACTTGAGTTCTGCTTTAGTCTTTCTTATGAGTCCTCCCTAGTGTCTGGCTCCAAGTTCATCCAAGCACTTTTAGGTTTCCTTGCCAACATCTCCAAGTTCTGTGAGATGCAGCTCCATCCTTTTCTGCTGTGCTAACCTACATCTTCCTGGTGGAACTCACTGCATGCTCCTTTGTATAGGAGAAACATCAGTTTCCTGTGTTTTGATTGATATGTGAAAAAAAGGGTCCTTCTGGAAAAAGCTGATGGATCCAGCCTGTATGCAGGCTTACTACCCAGCAGCCTTTCAGGGAGCTGTTTTTCGGTGGCATTAGCAGGCAAAGAGCCCATGGATTTCTTCCCAGAAACACATGGCAGTTTCACTTCCCAGTGTTGGGGAAGACTCCTCCAGATACCAGTCACCACTCACTAGCTGCTTTTTTTTT
>VWYI01039935.1:210-44144 GCA_013399455.1 Anthoscopus minutus | reverse complement strand
TTTTTTTTTTTTTTTTTTTTTTGAGAAAAGGCAAATCACATTGTTTATTTCTGAATGCCTTTTCTAGCAGGTTTGAAGCCTCAATTAAGCATAGAATGATAGCATAGTTTGGGTTGGAAGTAACCCGAAGCGTTTCCTATCTGGTCTAGTGTTTCTGTAGTATCTATATTCCATCACAATGTCATTCAGCATGATTTTACTGTGTGCTGTCCAGTACATCACAGTGTAGGTTGGAGCAGAAAATACATGGATTACAGAAATGAGAGCATAAAACTTGCAACTGGGAAGCAAGTATCCATAACTATGCACTGAAGCTAGGGATAAAACACTGGAATGGGAGTTTAATAATTTAAGCCTTTTGTGCCTGAATTTGCCATTTCTAAGACCAGGGTGACTAAAAACCACTCAATTATTTGCTTTTTCTATTGTGTATTTACCTTAAAGTTGAGCTTTCTGCTTAGGTAAGTGCTAGGACAATTAAATGCAGATTTAGTGCTGTGTGGTTGTGATGCTGGCAGAACACGGACCAATTTTGGGTCTACCAACAAAAAGACTGTGTTTGAAAATCAATGCCTGACTAGACATATTCATGACCTCTGAGCCAAACTGTGTTCCTGAAAAATAGATGGAATTTTTGAGTTGTAGTCCATTCAAATGTTTCAAGAAAATTGGTGCTTGCAATGTCAAGAGTCTTCTGATTCCACAAGCTGAGCGATTGCAAAACATGGATGAAGCTGTTGCAGTTGGGACCTGACTGCTGGTCACTGTTTCCTGTCAGGCTCTGGTGAGAGCTGCTGAGCTCTGTAGTCATGACACCCAACACCCAGTGTTATTTCTTGGCTGCTAAAGCTTTTCCAAAAGGGAGTTTACATTGAGAGCATGTATATGTCATTTCTGGGCTGTTGGTTTTCATGAGCCTTGTTAAGGAAATGGGGGTGAATGGGACTGGTGGCCTTCAACCCCTTTTTCTTTTTTTTTCTATTTTGTTGTGTTTTTTTTTTCTTTCTCATTTTTCCCTTGGGCATCTAACACATCTGTATCATAGAATGGTTTGGGTTGGAAGGGACCTTAATGCTCATCCAGTCCCACTCCCTGCTGTGGGCAGGGGCCCTTTCCACTAGACTGTGTTACTCCAAGCCCTGTCCGAGCTGGCCTGGAACATTTTCAGGGATGAGGCAGCCACAGCTTCTCTGTTCCAGTGCCTCACTCAACATCTGAATGGCACTGGTGGGTGTGAGACACTACCTCTGTCTTTGTGGCATGTGAAGCTGTGGGCCAGGTGTGCACACCCAGAACATCTCAGATACTGTTTGTTATCAACACATGGTTGCATTGGCTTCAGTTTCTTTTCAGAATTTGGACTAGACTAATTTTTTCTAGCTCCCACTGCCTTGCAAACAGCAGGTGAGATTAGCTGCAGTGCTGAACTGGATCATCTGTCAACAGGAGCAGGACTGCTATTTTGAAGTTTTCCCTCATTTTAGAAGCTAGCCCCACTTACAACCTGATTTCAAGTGGCTGTTCAAGTTTTCCTGAAAGACAGGAATCTTTCCTAATTTTGAGATGGCTTATTTGGGGTTATACACTGATATTTTCTATTCCTAACTCTGTATAGGTCTTGTAAAAATAGGCCATA
The DNA here is from genome assembly GCA_013399455.1 of Anthoscopus minutus. Taxonomy (NCBI): domain Eukaryota; kingdom Metazoa; phylum Chordata; class Aves; order Passeriformes; family Paridae; genus Anthoscopus; species Anthoscopus minutus. The sequence continues at coordinate 42,508 of VWYI01039935.1, read as the reverse complement.
GAAAGTGTTAAACTAGGGTTGAAAACAAAATTGCCCTTATTTATGTAATAGGTGAGGAATTAGATTGTTATAAAAGGTTCTTTTGAGGGGCATGGATTATTACTTCAATTTTATTGTCAGGTTCAGTGTTGAGGATACAGAAATTATGTTTTGAGATTTGAGCGTGAGAGTATAGACTTATCTATCTGGTTGTTCTCCCAGGCCTCAAATGTTCATCAGGATCATGGGCATTAGGTACTTCAGTGCTTGGCTTAGTGCTGACTGATCTTGTTTTGGTAGACGTGGAGCACTCATACTTCTGCTTCCACTTTCAAGGGATGCCTCAATGTCAATTTTTAAAGCTAACAATAAAACCCACTTCATTTGCTTTGTCTAATTATTTAAAAGTGTGATTCTTTATAAGTTAATGTTCCTGTAATTTTAAAGTTATTTTTTTATTGTTTTAATGAGCATTTCTGTATGGTCCTACAGGTGTTAGCTGATGCTGTTGCACGCTTGGTTGTAGATAAATTCAGTGATTTGACAGAAAATTTCTCATCTCCACATGCACGTCGAAAAGTCCTTGCTGGAATTGTGATGACAACAGGTAAATGAAAAAAAAAAGAAGTAGTATTTTGAATGCTTAAATATGAGAGCTCTGGTGAACTAACTTTTTTCAGTCAACCAGTATTGGAATGTATTTTTACTGTTTAATCTTGAAGTTAGACTAAATATAGTAATTACATCTCAGGTGCTTTCAGGATAATTAGACCTGCAAATACTTCTTTTTTCCACAGAGTTCCTGTCCTCTGCCTGAGACCTCTGAGTAGCTCACAAAAATGTAGGTTTTAAAGTTAAGAATGAAACTTTAGGGGATTTTTTTTTCCCATCAATATTCCTGGTTTGGGCACATTATGTAAGAATTACTCTGCTTTCCAAGGTTTTAAGATTTTGCACTTTGTTATTCTTGCTACATTTTATTCTTAGTGCTCTATATCCATCATTTTAGTAAAAATATCTGAAGATAGCAGTTTATGTTTTGGCAGATGACAGTGGTGTGCATGTGTCAGCAGTGGTATCATGGCCCCCTGAGCGCTGACATGAGTTCTCTGCTTGTCCAAATCACCCAAAACAGTGAAGTCTGCCCTCAACTAATCTATGACCATGCTGCTGCTGAGTTTTCTTCACATTAAGATTTCTCTTGGTCTTCAATCCATGTAAACCCTTGGTGGAATGTTCATTTTGAGGCTCTCCCAGCTGTATCCCTTCCTGATCTCTTGCCCTCCCACTCACACAGGCTGTTGGGAGGTTTGGGAAGCCTTGATGCTCCTCAGGCTCTGCTGAGCAACAGGCAGACCTCCATCTGGTAATAGCAGTTTTAGCCCCAAATACATGAGGAACGTGCTCTAGTTTTGTTTATTTTGTTTTGTGATATTTAACAAATATGGTTTTTGTGCTATTTCCAGCCCTGTATGTGCAATTCTCAGAAGAGTCATGTGCCAAAGAATTAAGGCTTAACTAATATGTGAATACCATTTGATCAACTAAAGAAATAGCTTTACACAGAATAAGAAAATATCTTTTCATGAATACATGTCTGGGGAACACCTGGAATTAAATGACCCAGTTGCACAGCCTTCTGTTACAGCTTGGTACTTCTCCTCTGGCCCTGTGGGCAGGAGGGCCCAGCTGGGCTCAAGTTCATTTTACCACACTGGGCTTTTTTTACCCCTGAGTGTTTTGCTAAGTGGCATTTTGACCTGTCGTTCTTAGTCCTTCATTCTTCTGGGTTTTTTGAGTGATAAAGGCAGTTCTTTGTATAGAAAACACCCACCCAACATACTTTTAAAGTTCTTTTGTATGGGATGGTTTAATACCAAGAACTACACATTATACTGGTAATCTTTACATTGATTTAAGCATTTACATTTCTTTTTTCCCTAGTCTTACCTTTCCTGTTGGCTCAATATCCTTCCATAACATGTTGCTGCTTTAATAAACCAATGCCTTTCAGATTTCTAAAGTGGTTGTGAATAGTGGCCAGAAGGTACAGCTGAAAGTTGCTGGCTGTCCGAATCTCAGGAAAAAAAGCACTTTGGATCTCGGGCTTCAATAATTCTTTTTGAACCAACACTTTTTACCTGCAGGTTTTCAATTTTTAACTTGTCTGAACTCCAGCATGAGAGTAGTTCTCATAAGAGCCACTGATGGTGCTGGTACAGGGAGGTATGGCTGAGTGAAGCTTTTTTTAAAATAAATTTTCAGAAGAAAAAACATTTATTTTTTTAAAAGAAACAAACAACAAAAAAAAGAGCCTTGTTTGAGTTCTTCAAGAAGATCACTCAGTGCATTATTTGTGATGTTAATTGCACCTCCTTCCTGAAATTTTGCTTTGCAGGTACGGATGTGAAGGATGCCCTGGTAATAAGTGTTTCTACAGGAACAAAATGCATCAATGGTGAATACATGAGTGATCGTGGTCTTGCATTAAATGATTGCCATGCTGAAATTATCGCTCGACGGTGTCTGCTGAAATTTCTGTACACACAACTTGAGCTTTACCTAAGGTAAGCTAGAGGGAAAAAGAAGATCACAGAGCTGAAAAGGTGTCTGTGGAAAACATCTATCTTCATTATTTCAGTGTAAAGCACTTGTCCTGTTGCATTAGGATGTTGAATTTAGAACTTGTGCCCTCTGCCCTTAAGTTTGAGTGGAACAAAACATTTATTCATCGAGATGTCAATCATGAGAAGGGAGGACGGGGAAAATAATTGGCAATTATTTTTTAGACTGTAAATGTGTAAATCAAAATAATATGAAGTGGGGTGAAGGTTGCTGATGTTTTATTTAAGTGTCTGAAAGCTCTTGACACATCTGGGATTGCTACAGGTTCTTTGTTTCCTATTTCAGTGGTCCTTTAATTTTGTTAATTGTTATAACTGTTAGATTTATATTATAGAATTTTCAGTCATCCTGTGTTTGTTTTTAATGCTTGTTAAGTCTGCCCAGCTTATGCCTATTTCCATGTTAATGTCACTTTTAACTCCAGCCTTCTTCTCTGTTTCAGCAATAAAGAAGATCAGCAAAAATCCATTTTCATCAGATCAGAGCAAGGCGGGTTTAAGCTGAAGGAGAATGTGCAGTTCCATCTCTATATCAGCACATCTCCTTGTGGTGATGCTCGGATTTTCTCACCCCATGAAGCAGCGCAAGAGGGTATGACAGAAGTCCTCTTCCACCCAAGGGAGTTTAAATTATTCTTGGGGCATGTACAAACAGCATGGTTAAAATTTAAGTGTCTTTTTTCCTTTTAGCATAGAAGTGTGTTAGACAAAGATCTCTTCCAAAAAAATCTGAGCTGTACTTCCTCTGTGGTAGAAGTTCAGTATAGAGTGATGAGCCCTGTGGTCTTGAAGAGGCTGATGCTAACTGAGATAAGCCAGTGAGTCAGCAAGTATTCCTAGAGAACTAACCATCTCCTTTCTGTTTCCTTCCTTTAACAGCAGTTCTCTACCTGCCCCTTCCACAGTCTGCCCATTAACTTCATTTTAACTCTGTAACACGCAGAACAGAGCTCAAGGGTTGCCTGCTTCCTGCTGCTCCTTTGGTGAAAGCTTGGTTTAACTGCAAGTGTGTTTTGGAAGGCAGTATTTGTGAGAGGTGTTTGATGCTATAGCTAAATTGCCAAGAGCAGTAGGAACTGTGATGAAAGCCAGCAATAACTATGGGCATAAACCTCAAATCAGTCTTTCTTATTGTGATTCTAACGTAAAACCCTTTGAGAATGTTCCTCAGCTGATGCTCAGTGGTTTTTGTCCTTCAGACCAAGGGGACAGACATCCAAACCGCAAAGCCAGAGGACAGCTACGGACAAAAATCGAGTCTGGGGAAGGGACCATCCCTGTGCGCTCCACTACCACTATCCAGACGTGGGATGGGGTATTGCAAGGAGAGAGGCTGCTGACCATGTCTTGCAGTGACAAGATAGCCAGGTGAGATGCTGAATGATTGGTTTTGTTGCTATTGATGTTATTGCTGGAGGGCATAGGACAAGAGGGAATGGCCTTCAGCTGAAGAAGGGCTGGTTTCGATGGGATATTCCCATAATTTCTTCCCTATGAGGGTGGTGAGGCCCTGGCTGACACAGGTTGCCCAGAGAAGCTGTGGCTGCCCCATCCCTGGAAGTGTTCAAGACCAAGGCTGGATGAGGCTTGGAGCAACCTGGACTAGTGGAAGGTGTCCCTGCCCATGGCAGGGAGATGGAATAAGACAACCTTTAAGGTCCTGCCAATCCAAAACCATCCTGTGATTCCTACAAGAGAGGTGGGATGTATGATACTCACAATGACTGCAGGGAATTGATTGACTTCTCACTGCTTAGACAGTGTGAGGGTGCCTGTCACCCCTGTGATAAAGCTCTGATTCTTCACCTGAAATTGATGTCAGACCTTTTGCTGACTTCAGAGTAAAGGTGTAGCCATTCTGTATCATTCCAGCTACATCAAGTCATGACAGCTTTGTTTTGTATTTCTGTCTCTGGAGAATGGCAGAGGAATGTTTTAGATTTTTTCCCCTAAAATACTATAGCATTAGGAAAACAGTAGAATCTATTGCATTACATAATTTGGATATTTTCCTCTGATTTCCTGGTGATGTATGTCCTTGCCCCATCGTTGGAAATGTTCAAAGTCAGGTTGGATGAGGCTTGGAGCAACCTGGCCTAGTTGAAAGTGTCCCTGCCCATGGCATGAGGTTGGAATAGACAGATTTTAAAGTCCCTTCCAACCCAAACCATTCCATGATATTAAAGATTCCTACATTTTCCATGCATAGTTTAGATTATTATTATTTTTTATAGTGAAAGTTTCCATGTTAAGAAAATCCTAATTGATGGGTACTTCTAGTTTTTACTCTAGAATTTTAATTACAGCTTAAATGCTTTATTGAAATTAAATATTTTGTTTCCAGAACAATATTTTAATTTATATTTCATCAAATTTCTTTTTTGTTTTTCTTTTGGACAAAGATTGAAAGATTTTTGTTGTTTGTTTTCAAAATCATAAATGGACCAAAAAATTCAGCAGTAGTATTCTTTAACAAGCATTGGAAGTATGGGAAAAGGTGCAACTTCATAATTTTTTTAAATGAGCCTGTGTGTTTGCAGCCTTTGTGCTCTTGCAAAGTAGATGAGAAATGCCAAGTTTTTCAGCTAACATTTTTAGCTAAAAGTTAGTTTTTTTCAGTTATATATGTTTTAATTAAAAGAGCTCTGCTGTTTTCTCAAGTTGCTGTTAGCCTGATTCAAAGTTTATTTAAGGTATTAAGTTGGAACTGATCTTGTGAACTGCACATGCCAAATGAAAAACAGAGGAGGAAGGTTTTATAATGACTTTGTTCCTTTAGTCTTGTCTCAAGTAATCAGCATGTCTACTGAAGGAAAACATTTTGGTTTAGTTTAAATACACCTAACATAAATGAATAGGACCTTTCAGAAGCTAGGACAGGCAACTGGGAAGAGGTAATTCTACAAAAATGACATTTCAGCTTCTTTTATAATATTTTCAGTAAAATTCACCAAATAAATTCCCCAGGTTCATGCCAGGGGCTTCTTCCAACCATCTGACTTGGGATTCATGCCACATTCTTTTATCACATTGTCATTACAAATATATAAAAAAAACCCAGTTGTTGAGCTGGAACACATTTGACTCTTTTGTTGATTTTGTGTGATACAGAACAGAATCCATCTCTCGCTTCCATAGATAGCTGTCACCTCTCCTTGGGGCTAATGGGAATAATTTTGTTTGTGCCAGTGAAGGAAGCAAATAGAACCCCTTGACACAGAACAAAGACTGTATGACGGGTAAGGAGGCCCAAATTTTCATCTTTTTGTTGTTTTTTTTTTAACATTGCCCTGATGTGTTTTGTCCATTTACATTTAAAAGAATGCCTTGCTCCCTAGTGTCCAGCAATCAGTCCTCCAGTATGCCTCAGACCCAGGAATTTCCGCTGGGCTTTCCCAAAGGTTCACAGTCACAGCCTGGGAGAGATGTGGATAAATCTGGGGTGTGGGATTGTAGTTGTATCAAACCACTTGTATCTGAGCTGCCTCATCTGTGTGGATTATCTGTATAATCCAAGTCACTTTTTCTAGCCTTTGCTGTAGTGAGCTGCCCAGCACCCTCCTAGACCTAATAGGAACATCCAAGAAAAGTTGTGAGAAATGGGGGAGAGCCACGAGTGTAATCCCACATGGACTGGAAGCATTAAAACAGGATTGTCCTGGTGTGTTAGAGCTCAGTGGCTCTGCAGAAAGGTGTTAGGGTGATTTATGACCAGAGTTAACATTAATATACATGCATTTGTTTTAAATGTGTCCTGGCTTGGTGCTGGCCATGGTACTTCACAATGTTGATTTTTGTAATTTTTCTTTTGATATGTTTTTCTGCCCATATTTTGTGTTTCAAATAATTACTTACCTTCTCATTAAATATTCCAGTTATTGGCTAATGTCCTGCTGAGAAGTACAAAATTCCTTTTCATGCAGTTTCTTAGAAAAGCTCTAGGAGGTGAGAAAAACTTGTTAGGTTGACTTATTAAAAGGGAAGTCATTGTTGCTCTTCTACTTCAAAGAAGAGAAGATATTTTTCTGATAAACTTTTGTGTGAAAGACCATCACATGCCCGTTCACAGGCCTTGTTTTGTGCTCATTCAGAGTGGGAAATCCAAATGAACATTTGTAATTTGGTCCTCCTTTTTTTTCCCATAAAGTGAGCATTTCTCCTTACCAGTCCTTAACCCAGTGACAGTAGCTGATGTGAGTTGCAGTGGCCATGCATGGTGGCTGTGTTGCACCGAGGTGAAGTACCTGAAGGGAGGTGGTGAAAAATTACTACCCAAGGTCTACCATTATGGAACCTCTCCAACTTAGCTCATATATGTTATGAAGCATAAACACAGAAGAGTAAAGAAAACTGAGTCTCTCTCTAAAATGGACAGAATTTGAATGCCCAAAAAATACCCAAACTTGATTAAAACCAAACGAGGTTAGATCTTGGTGCCAAAAAATTGATATATTTTATTTAGTAGTAAAAGAGGTAAAGAGAAAGAAAAAGAAAGAAAGAAATAGAGAAAGAAGTGTGCATGGGGGATAGGGGGACAGGGGGAGACTGACCTGGGTTGGGTAGGATGTCTCAATGCTCCCCTCTGTCTGGTCTTGGTAGTGAGGATCCCTTGCCGTGGCCATGCTACACCATGCCACACCAGAAAGTATGCAATCCAGTGGATTAATATAAGTTTTGGGCAGGTGGGAACAGCCACGTGCTTCCCTTGCAGGGAGCAAGTTTGACATGTCCCTTGCCAAGACCTCTGGATCTGCTGCATGTGCAGTGCTCTGAGCAGGGTCTGGAGACCCCTTTGGGGCGGCCTTTGCTGAGCCATGATACCCCCTCTGCTGTCCTTCACGTGGATGCAGCTTCTCCTGGGATGAAGGGGCCCCACAGCTGAGCTGGCCTGCACAGCAGAGGATGGCTGCTCACTGCATCTGAGCAGAGATTTTTTTACCACACACTCAAAACCTCTCTTCCCGCAGCTCTTTGGTGCAAGGGTCTATGTGAGTCTGGTGGCTGACAGCTCCACATTTGTGGTCTCCACCCTGAAGGTGCTGAGCTTGAGCCCTCTGTGAATGTATTCTTCTTCCCCAGCCCTGAGCTGTTACTTTATCTTATCTTCATCAGCAAGCAGTGTAGGGCCTCACTCAGGCCTATTCAGGGCATAGTGGTCTTCTCTGCTGCTTTTTAATACAGTTTTGATATAATGGGCAAAGGTCCTTCATGAAGATGTTTAAGTCATAAACTATAACGTTTCTGTCTCCACCAACATATAGGCAGCAAATCCAGGCAATGCCAAAAAAATCTGGGACAAGTTAGAGCTGTGTGGTTGCCTGCCTCAGTGCAGCTACAAGGGGATAACTTTTTCATGTCTGTAACTGCAAATCGAAAATAGTGTTTGTGAGAAGAGCTACTGTCAAAGACCAGAGACTTCCTGCACTTATAATTTATAGTGTGGGCTGCTGACCCAGCCACTTGATGTAAAAGAAACTCTCACTCCTTGTAAAGATACTGCTGCCTGTTTTCAACTATGGCTCTTGTAGAGGAGTGGTCATAGAGAATTAATCTCTTTACGAAACAAAGAGAAACTGGGTTTAAAGGTGTGCCTTCTTCATGCCAGAAGGAAAAGTGCTTTCTGGAATAGTTCTACATCCTCCACAGTGACATCTTCTCTCACTTGCCATCAGTTGCAAGTAAAAACTTATGATAAACGAAGTGCCAACTAAATAATTTTTTTTTTGTAATAATGGTTGTTTATAAATAATATTGATATGAGAACAGTTCTTTGAACTGTAAACACTTGTCATGTTTTGCCATGTTTGTGTAGTTGCAGGAGACTCTTCTTTTCCTGAGATGAATTTTGACAGTTTCATGTGGGCGCCATTGTGGGTCTCAAATAGTGGCTCCTCTGCCCCATCCTGCTCTCTGCATAAAAATTAGTAACTAAGATGTTTGATATTAACATCAAATTTTATGACTTACTGCTGCTAGGCCGTCCTCAATTCTGTATTTTCTCTAAAATAATGTGAATAACAGAATTTCTGTACCTTTTGAGTCTGGAAAGTATGGAGGAGAGTTTTTATCTGGCACATGTATTTTTAACTGGTTTTATTTTTGGTTTTTAGAGGTGCTACCAGTACACTGTAAAAGTGTTGCTGAGAGTTAAATATTGCTTACCTTCTCTTATCTCAAGAGCTGTGAAATCAGCGGCATTTCATGAAGAAATCCACAGACCTTTTAGGAATCCAGAATCCACTGTAGATACCCCTGAGAAGAGGGTGGTCCAAAGCAGAAATGTGACAACATAGCAAGGAGGAGACGACTCCTCTTGGTTTGATGTCAGTCTCTGGTTTCTCCACCCTCTTTTTTTAGTGGAGTGTGCTTGAGAACAGCAGAAAGGTTGAGGAAGTGCATCCATCCTCCAGACTGTTATGAGCAAGATCTACAGTGGTGCATGCAGAATAAGAAAACCAGTGAGTATGATAAATTTATAAAATTTGGATTTCCCACTGAGGTGCTCATTTATAAGACATCAGGTGAGCACAGTATATAAAGAGTGTCCTCTGTGTAAATTGACAAGATTTGAACACAACTCATGTGCATTGATCTGCAAAGGCCAAGGTTGGGGTTGAGCCTGTAAAGGTGTTGGGATGTACTGGTTTGAAGGAGCATTTCCCAGCACTGTGCTCCTCCCAACAGTGGAGGAATCAACGTTAGCTGTACCCCAGCTCAAATCATAGGGCACTTGTGTTTAAGCATTAGCAGTTTTAACATAAGTCTTGTGGCTATTTATATCAATCTAAGAGCTTGCACTTTAAATATCAGTTTTACTTTAAGGGAAAATTTTTGAAGGTTGTCAGAAAATTCTTGTAGTAACTTAAAACCAGAATGCTCAGAATATGTTAAATACTGTCATAAGACAACTTTTTTTGCTCACCTTAAACAGGCATCTTGGATGTTTCCAGTGAGAAGGTTTACATTGGAAGAGTTTTTCTGCCTGCTTCCCTGGGTGTTCTTTCCCATCTGAAACTCTCTGCTTTACATGCCTTACTTTAGGCATTTCAGTATCTGTTGATGTGATGCAGCATTCCTGTGTTCTGCTCATTCTTGATCTTTAGTACCCAGGTTTGGGTTTGTAAGCTAGATTAAAGTCACTTCACTTACTTAACTCTTTCCTGATATTATTTTTAATGTAAAGAAAAAAAAAATCCATTGTGTCATTTCTCCACTAGAAAGACAACACTGCCTTGAAGTTTTTTGTAGTGCATTTTGCTTTTTCTGCTCTGTGCTGCATGGTTGGTAGTGACATACGGCATTTGGCTCCTTAATTTCAGAAGAATTTTTCTTTCAGTAAAGGTTAATGCTGTATTGGCAGCAGTTGTCGGTATGTTTGTAAACTAGAGGACAAGGCAGTTTTACCACTTCTGGAGGTGATGCCTGGTGACCTTTTGAAAACTGATGTGTGGTGGTTTCTTCTCAGTTTATATTCATAAAAGTTGTTTGGGCATACATGCTAATGGAAGTGAGATATTACTGTTTGACAGAAGTACAGTATAAAAAAGGAGCAGGAAGAAAGTTTCCATGCATTCTTTTCTTTCATTCTGCTGTGATCTGCAGAACATGACCATAAATCTCATAGGGAGAGACTGAGGGATCTAGGGGGACTCAGCCTGGAGGAAAGGAGGCTCAGGGGTGACCTTCTTGCTCCCCACAACTCCCTGATGGGAGGGAAAAGTTAGCCAAGGGTTGGTTTCTTCTTCCAGGTGTCCAGGGACAAGACCACAGGAAATGGCCTCAAGCTGTGCCAGGTGAGGTTCAGGTTAGATACTGGGGAAAAAATTTGGCCAGGCACTAGAACAGGCTGCCCAGGAAAGTGGTGGAGTGTCCTGAGAAGTGTCCAAAAGGTGTGTGGATGGGATCAGTGGTGAACAGGATGGTGCTGAACAGGGTTAGTGGTTGGACTTGATGATTTTAGAGGACTCTTCCAGCCTTAGTGATGATGTGATTCTTTTGGGCTTCATGTTTATCTCTGCACTATAACCAGTTTCTGATATAAGAATAAATTTCTGTAGAGAAGTATATATTCTTTTATTATAACAATGAAATTTAAAGCTTGTTTTATAAACCTCACCCAACCCTGCCTAATGAATATTAAGAGTTTTGGTTGTATGAGTGGTTTCTGCAGTCCCTGTCCTTGATAGGCTTATTGCTCTGAGCCCAGTGCAAGTGTGTGCTGTAGTGGCAAAGGGGATTCAGCACAAACCAGCAGAACAAGGCCAGTGCCCAGTAATACCAGTTCATACAGTCCTCTTTGCAGAGGCTTGCTCAGCTGTCCTCACTCCTCCTCTCCTAATCAGAAGTTCAAGACAAGACAAATGTCAGCTTTCATTTTCTGTGCCAGAGAAGGTCACCAAGTGTGGGAGGAAGCAGCAAACCATAAGCTCTGGAAATACTAAACTCAGAAGTAAGGAAAAGGGTCTGGCAGAGGGTTTATTTAGGAAGTAAGGCCTTGCCAGAGGAGTGCTTTGGCCTATTTTAAAATGTCTATTATCACTTAAGCACTGATCATGCAATATAAAATGTGATGTGCCTTGTCTGCAAACCTCAGTTTGCAGTGCTCAGTCTTGAGTTCTTTCCAGATGTTTCTTGTATTACCTGCATCTGTAGCAGTCAAAAAGGCATATTGGTCCTGGGAAGCTACAATTTTCACTTGACATCTTTACTCTGACACTTGGTTGCTGATTGTGTTTTCAGTCTTATAAAAATATGCCTTTATTCCATGTAAAGTACACATCATATATTAGCACAGTATTTTTACTCACTTATTAGGGCCAGCTTTTTTTAATGACAGGTGAGTAAATTAATGCATATTGTCTCCATTTTCATCATCAGTAAAGATATGCAAATAAATAGTTTCTTTGTATTACAATCTTTGTTTTAGCATTTTTATATATAAAAAAGAAACATGTTGCAAGTCCTGAAGCCAGCCTGTGTAGTTCAGTTATTGCAGCAGTTAAACAGTTGTGGTGTGGAGTTTCTTGCCTAAAAGGATGCTGATGATACCTGCCCAGTACAAGCTGCACGAAACACTGTTAGCTGCATCTGAATTCCCTGTTTTCCTAGAAGAACCTTGCAACCTGGTATAGCATGAACTTTTTAATAAGGACAGCCATTCTGTGGGAGCACAAGAGCTTCTGATATGCTCTTCTGTTTTATCCAAGCACCAAAGAAAATGTTTCCTGCTGCTTGTGCCTGGCTGTTGTAGTTTGATTCCAGCTCCAGGTTGGACAGGGCTTGGAGCAACCTGGGATAGTGGAAGGTGTCACTGCCCATGGCAGAGTTTGAAACTAGATGATGTTTAAGGTGCCTTCCAAGCCAAACCATTCTGAGCATCTGAGACTGAAATACGCTATTTTCATACTGCCTCAGTATTCCTCATACCAAGGCAGTGAAAACACTGCAGGAAATGTTGAGGCTTTCAAAAGAATTTTGTGTAACAGTTACAGAGCCATTGAGAGCCAAACTTCATCAAATGAACACAATTAAAAAAAATAATCAGAATGAGGATTTTGCTCCTAGGCATTTTATATCCCTGCTACCAGACCTGATCCAGTGTAATCACAGTGCTCAGACAGAGCATTTATGTTTGGAATCTGTGAAACAGTTAAAGAGAGCAGAGATTATGCATTCTTTGTATGTTTTCAGTTTTCATATTCAGTTTTGTCCTTGCCCATGGATATTGCAAGCCAGTGCACATTCTCTTTCTGTCAGCAGGATGTGGGCAGTTGGGCTAGGGTTGGAAGGACAGGCCTTTCCTTGTGGTGGTGAGGTATTGTCTTGCAGACAATCCTTATTGTGCTCTGGGAAGGATGCTCTTCCCCCTGCCAGGTGTCTTCTGGAGGCATCAGCTGCTGTTTCTGGTGGAGAATCTCACAGTTTGGCTTTCTCCCATTGAATGATCCTGTCCATCTCTGGCATTAGAGTGATGGAAAATGCATCACCAGACATGTTAGCAGGGGTACAAGTTACAGAATCTGCTCCCGTTTTAGGTCATTTTACTCAGGATTACGCCGAGTATCCCCTAAGCTGATCTCTGAAATTCTGACAGGTGTCACAACTTATGCTACCATGGTCATATGCTGGTCAGGAGGAAGGTTTGAAAATCTGGTCCATTGTGATTAACTGCTGTTATGTCTGGCAGATGTTACTTGTTCCATTAAAAAGAAAGTGTTTTTTTGTTTTTTGTTTTGTTTTGTTTTTCCCTCCCTCTTAGGTGGAACGTATTGGGTATTCAAGGAGCCTTACTTAGCCTCTTTGTGGAGCCAATTTACTTCTCTAGCATCATCTTGGGGAGTTTATATCATGGGGATCATCTATCCAGAGCCGTATACCAGAGGATAGCAGAGATAGAAGATCTACCACCTCTTTATACACTCAACAGACCTTTACTTAGTGGCAAGTATCTAATGGAGAAGGCCGTGCCGGTAACTAAGTCTTTTCCAGTAGCATTGTGATTTTGTAGTTCTCAAAACCTTGCAAACTGTATGCTGTGAGTAAACTGCTTGCTGCTTACAATAGAGAAGTTGTGGTTGAAACATAATACAGATACTCAGTCAGAAATACCATAGCTAGGACCTTTAAAAGTTGGAAAGAACTGGGGGATGAAACTTTGGATGAGTTTTCACACCATTCCTGCCCTGAGCAATGCCCTAGGAAGATGTGAGGAGAGTTGAAGGCTTAGGGAAACCTCCTCCCACCTGTAGAATAGCGTGTAAGCACTCACTGTCACTTCTCTTGCATTGCAGATTTTGTTGAGTGGTCCTTTCATCTATCAGTATGCCAAGATAGATACACTTGGTTCACAATTTCTAGGTCAAGAATCAACTCAAAAGGGATGGAGATAACACTTCACTTGTCTTAAATTCTAAAATGGCATGTTACAGTAATGCTCTGAAAGCTTTAAAACAGAAATCTCATGGTTCCTCTCACTGTGTATATTGCTTTGTTCTGTAGAGGTTAGCTTTTGGCATGTGTTTATTTTCCAGGGGGAAAAAAAACCAGCTCATAATTTTAAAGCATTTAAAGTTTGGCATGAATCTTAAAAAATATTTAGGGGGAGGGAGTGGGGAAAAGAGCATTGTGAACAATGAGTATTTCTTTAGGTAAGAAAGGTAATATGGATTCACTGAGCTAGGATGTATAAAAATGTAAACTAGCGGTTTTGCCCTTATTTTAGCAAGTAAGTAACAGTTGCAGCACTCTGTTACAAATATCTAATACTTTTCTGGGCATAGTAGCTGATGTATAGACCATTTCTGCCTGATTTTGGGGAATTTTTATCAGTCCTTCAAGACAGCAGGTTTGCAGTAGGGTGAGAAGCATTTTTGTTATCCTTTTCACAGCACGTAACAGTACCTTGTCTTATTGAAAGTGCTCTTTCTGCAATGGTGTTATCATCTATTCCCTGTGAAACAGAGCCATCTGTTTAAACAGTTGAGCCAGGACTTGCTGTGCAGCAGAGAGAGTTCGGAAATGTTCTCAGCTGTTGTGTTTTCACAAAAATACACATCTCAATAATGTACAGAAAGGTTCTTTAGGAGGTTGGGCAGAGAGCTATGTTGATGTGTTTTCTTTCAGTGGTTCAGTCTGAAAGCTGATTTTCTGACCTCTGCTGTTAGATTCAGCTGGGAAGTTCGTGTAGCTGCCCATGTGCTCTTGGATTCACATATTTTTCAGTGCACTCTTACCTAGAGCAAGCGTGGCAGAAATACCTGTCTCCAGTTCTATGTTCTTTCTTGTACCACACACACTTCTCTGTGATTTATTTCCACCAAGGGAATGAACTAGAACAGAAATACCTGTCTTGCCCCACTGTCCTGCCTGTTTAGCTGAGAAAGCACTGTAAAAGCAGGTTTTCTTCCTCTAATAAAGCAAATTTGGATCTACTGGGGCACTTGCATTGTCAAAATTATTTTGAGATGCTGTTTGTACTGCTAAAAATTGTCTTCATCGTCTTTCTTTCTTTATAAGAGAGTTTTTAATTACACCTTTTGCCAGCAGATTGAATCATAGAATCATTAAGGTTGTAAAAGACCCCAAAGACCATCAAATCGAACCATTAGCCCAGCACTGCCCTGTCCACCACTAACTCATGCCCATATATTCAGTTCCAGTGGGGGGCATACATACCAGAGCAGGTATTTTTCAGCTGAGGGATGCAGGAAATCTGTCTATTCATAGAAAACTCCCTCCTGTGCTGACTCTTGGAAGTCTTGCTTGCAGCACCAGCTTTTCAGGGTGCCTTTAGCACCCCAGCACTGAGGGCAGTTGAACCCTCCCTGAGAGGTGGCCACCCCACTTGAAGAGAAGGCAGGTTGGAATCTTGTAAATTTCTAGAATAATCTGAAAAAAATTTCATTTCTCAATCAGATAGAGTGAGGGTGGTTGGATACATCAGCCAGTATCAAGTTGCCCATCTGCAGAGTGACCTGCACAGACTCTATTTGAAGGGGAGCCAGTGTGGGAGGTGGGCATGCAGGAGTTCAGCCATGCTGAAGCCCAAGTCAGGTACTGAACTCTTTATGTTTAGAAATCCTTAACACATCTTTTATTTGTTCATTCCTTGTTCTATTTTTTAAATGCTTTCAACCTCTTGCTGTCTACAGCCTCCTTGAGTAAGGAGGACTGGAATTTGCAAAGGCTTGTGCAAAGGGGCTTCCTTCCTGCCAGTTTACTCAATTAGATGTTCAGTGCTCTGAGAGAGCCAGCAGTGGTCATGACACTCAGTTTTCCATACCTCTGAGATATTCCTTCCTATGTAAATCCTATTTTTTGCAAGTTTAAGTGTCGTAGTCTACTTATTTTTTACTTGTACAGAGATCCTTTCACATAAGGATCATTTTGCAGACCCATTTTTGTGCTAGTGAGACCAGGACAGTATCTGATATTCAGGGTCAAGCAGCAATGCTAGTCTATGTCGTGGCATATATTCTGTTCACTTCCTTGATCCTTCACTAATGATTCCTGGTACTCTGATTATTGTTGGTGATTGACCTGACCTTTTGGTAGAACTGAATATTAGAAACTAAAATCTCATTCTTGAATGCTAATATCAAGCTCCAAGTCCAGCACTCCTTGTGCAAGATTGCTTTGGGTTTTTCCTAGTATGTGTCGCTTTATATTCATCTGTGAGGAATTTAGTCTGCCTTTTTATTGCCTAGACACCCAGTATGTGAGGTTTTTCTGCTACTTTTTGCTATTGCTCCTTTTATTGATGTTTAAAAATAATTTAGTATCGTCAATGATCCTACCTCGGTTTTTCCCCCCACCACACACCCCAGGTCTGCCCTGAGCTGGAGGCTCTCCAGCTATGTTCGCTCTTCCCAAAGAAACCATCTTTATCAAAGTGTTAATGAATTTGTTTTTAAGATAGACAAAAATTAATCTTTCAGCATAACTTCTGGTGATTTTTTTAATTTGACTGTTCCCTTGTACCTTATCATCCTGTTCTCATTGGTGTTTTTCAGCTATGTCCTTTTTACTGAAGCTTGTTTTAGCTCTCTCCTCAAAGAACTTTCAAACTTTTTTATTTATATAAGTGCTGGCACAAAGAGCTGTGACCTTTGCTTTTGTTTACTATATACCTTTTTAATAATATTCAACAATAAGTTCTGAGCAATGTTCTTTAAATAGCTTTAGTTTTATTAGTTTTCAAAGAAGAGTAAAATATTTGACATTCTATCCTAAATTTATTTGCTGTTTCTAATCTCAGCATATTGTGCTGTATTCATGTCTAGATTTTGAGGGGGAAGATACCACCCACCTGAAGTTCTATCAAATGCTTGGATTTTGAGATGACTTTTGTTCCCTGTCTATGGTACTTGTGATCCACCATCAGGGACTCCTTTGACATCCCTCCAGGGTTCTTGCATACAAATAAGCAGCTGAACGGATTGTTATTAATTAAATCTATTTGAAATTCCAAATCTAGGTTGGTTTTGGTGGGTTTTTTAAAAAATGTAATTAATTCATCAAAAACCAAATAATGGAATCATAAAATTGCAATGGAAATGTAGTGCATACTGTATATTCATCTTTCTCATCTTTATTTGATTTGCTTGTGGGTCTGGTTGTGATATCACAAGTGTTTTGGAGTACTTGATGATCTCTGTATGACCCCTGTAGTTGTTTAATTGTGTATGAAATGAAAGAAAAGGTAATAGTATAGATGTCATTAAATTAAAGAAAAGACAAATTGTCAGGTGGCATCAATTTCTTAGCACTTTTGCCTCAGGACTTTTGGTAAAACCAACTTTTGTTCTAATTTTCAATTTCTTCAGCTTATATTTTAAGAAAATGAGGAATAGTAGATTATTTTCTGTTGTTATTCAGTTGATTATTTTGTATCCGTCATAGTGACAAGATTGATCCAAACCAAGGATAAAAATACAACAGCTTCAGTGGTTTATATTTCAAAGGGTTTGTTCATGAAATGAGGGATTACTGAGAGGAAGCAAACTGAATTTTGCTGAATCATTCTGACCTTGTAGGTCTTGCACACTCTCAGTACTGGACCCAGAGATGCCATGAGACTGAGCCAGGTGAGCCTGTCCTGCTCCCAGGTGCCCAGCTTTATCAGATTGTGTTCCAGATATCACCCAGAAATGCATCCTGCTATGTTGCTTATGTTCAATTTCCAGTAATCTTTAGGTTTTATTAAGTGTAGGACCTGGCCTAACAGTGGAGTAGGCTTGAAATAGGTTCTCAGTGAGAGCTGCCTTAAAGTGAAAGTGGGATTTTTATTTACTAGAAAGAACCAAATTGCCCTGGTGCTTTGTTCTCTCCTGGTGAGGTGACTGAGACATCTTAAAGAGAATTTTGCCACCCCTGGAATGTCTGAGTCACACGTGCATGGCAGCAGCTGCTGTGACCTTCATTATGTATAGTCCATCTTTGAGCACTGGGGTGTTGTGGGGAATAAATGCTGTGCTGGGCAGGCAGCCAGAATTGATTTGCACTTGGATTGGACTGTGGTGGCTTTGCTTCTTCATTCTAGAGACAGAGCCATAGTTGAAAGGGTACACCTGAGCAAAGTGATTTGAGTCCTGTTTGGAGTCCTGTGATTCCTCATCTCTGGGCTCAGTGTGCAACACTGGACATGTGAAGTGGGGAGTCAGCTAGAACACAGTGGATTTATGCTGGATGACCCAAATGTCTGCCAGTTCTGGCTTTGTGGAGGGTGCTGAGGGTGGGGCTCGCTTGCAGTAGAATCATGCAATGGTTTGTGTTGGAAGGGACTGTAAAGCTCATCTCATTCCACCCCCTGCCATGGCCAGGGACACCTTCCACTACCCCATGTTGCTCCAAGCCCCATCCAATCTGGCCACAAATACATCCAGAGTTCATAGCTTCACATCCATTTGGAAGTGAGATGTACTTCTGCCACAGAGCTCTCTATGGTCCTCTCTGCCAAGGAAGCTGCTTTCTCCAGTGGCCTGCAGACTTGGCCTGTTGGGAAGGATGGAACTAGAGAATACTTTAGCCAGTATGAGTGAGATGTCCATGGTATTACCTCTGTGAGACAGTGAGAAATCTGCAGGAGACTGCCCTCAAAATAAAAAATCTCCTTCTAAGACTGTTTACTCCCCAGCAAAAAACCAAAACTCAAGCATTTGTATTTATTATCACCATTAAACATCACTTTCCTTTCAGGTATCAGCAATGCAGAAGCCCGTCAGCCAGGGAAAGCCCCGAACTTCAGTGTGAACTGGACAGTAGGAGACGCTGGTCTGGAGATCATTAATGCCACAACTGGCAAGGATGAGATGGGCCGTGCGTCGCGCCTCTGTAAGCACGCGTTCTACAGCCGCTGGATGCGCATCCATGCTAAGGTACAGCTTCCAGAGGGCCAGGTTTGCCACTTCTTAAGTCTTAGAAACACCTGGATGTGCTTTCTCTACTCAGAAGCTACTTTCTCAGCATTTTTTAAGTCGAGCCTCATATTAGAACTACAGAATCATTAAGGCTGGAAAAGACCCTTAAAGAATTAAGGCTGGTAAAAGATCGTCAAGCTCAACCATTAATACAGCACCACCGCCACGTTCACATTAAACCATGTCCTCTAACACCGCATCCACACATTTTTTGAAGATTTCCAGGGATGATAACCTCACTGCTTCCCTGGGCAGCCTGTTCCAGTGCTTTACAACCCTTCCAGTGAAGTTTTTTTTTCCTAGTATCTAATCTAAACCTCCCCTGGTTCAGCTTGAGGCCAGGTAGCTGCTGCTCCATGCAGTGATGGAGAAGAACAATGTGTTTGTTAACTTACTTTTTGATATGATGATGTCTGGTCCAAAAGGCATATTCCTTGGTTTATAGCTGCATAAGCAAAGGATGCTGTCTCCTTTGAGCTTGCCTTTAATTTTAATGTAAATTACATTTTTAATTTAATTTATTTTAACTGCATTTATTTAAATATAATAAATAATAAATTGCATTTATTTAAATTGCATTATTATTTAATTTCTGCATTTTAATTTATTTGGAAGGATAATCCCATTTTCATTGCTGAGGTTTTACTCTTTTTCTCTCAGAAGGAAAGCTTCCAGGAAGTATGTCTGTGGCTTTTTGGCTTCAGCATTTTGTTTCATAGACCCTTACCTTGTTTTAATATCAGCTGTTTAAATAACTCAGTCATTCTGGTGCTGTTTGACTTAATAAGGTTTTATCTCTCTCCTTCTCTTGTCTCTGAACTCCACAGCTTTCCTCCAGCTTGCGTTCAAAGATCCTCAAGCCCAACCTGTACCACGACACCAAGCAAGGAGCCACTGAGTATCAAACTGCTAAAGAGTGTTTGTTTAAAGCATTCCTGAAGGCAGGACTTGGAGCCTGGGTGGAGAAGCCCATAGAACAGGATCAGTTTTCTCTCACAATCTAATTCACAAACTGCACATCACTTTGGAAGGGGAGTTGTTCTGGAGATTCCTGGTGTCCAGCATTGCTTTCTGGCATCTCCACAGCCATCAAAGCATCTTTCTGCCCTTTGGAGTTGAGTTTCTTTGGGTTTTTTTTGAAACTTCACAGTAGCTCTTTGTTTTGCCTAAGTATTGAAACTCGGTGATGATCCAACACATAATTGCATATTTTGTTGTAAGAAAGTAATTTCTGGTGTATTTCTAGAAATACTTCTACTGTAGAAAACTTGCAGTAAGACTGTCCTTACTGTATGCAATGACTCATTTTTTCTGGGTTAAAATAATTTCTTTTTTAATTCAATGTCATCAAATGCATGAACAAATTAATAGTTTCTCTAGGTTTTACACCACACTTTTAGGAAGTAGCTTAATTTTTAAAAAAGAAAATAGGTGACAAAGCTGATTCTACTCCTCTGTTGTTTTTCAACTGCAGCTATTTTTAGTACATAGACCACAGAGCCAGAATGGAGTCTGGACAGCTAGTTTTTTCCCAATTCCTTTCTCTTTAAAACCAGCTGCTGAAAATTTCATGTCTTTGATGTATGTATTTATTAGTCTGTGAGCCAGTTTTTAACACGCAGCTTTTTATTCTGTTTTTAAAAATACATTTACGTCCCATTTATACCCATTGTGAAGTCTTCATTTTTTTACCATTGTAAACTGGAAACAGCAAAATAAATATTTGTAAGTTAAGAAGTTTAGTCTATAACATGCAGAAGCCTGTTTAGAAGTAGGTGATTTGTGTATCCCAGGAGCTTATCCAAATACAATCTTAACTGTAACAGCAATGTAACAGCTTTAAAAAACTGCTCATTTTTAAGGGCACCAAGCCTGAGTTGCCAAAATCAGTCACTTGTTGGGTATTAATTGATCTCCTCTAGAAGCTCTTGTAACAGAGAAACCAGTTCTTAAAACTTATTTCCTGTGAGCTACATCTGCTTTCAGCTAAATTGTTGTCTGAGGTTCTCTTGCCTTTGGGCTTTACATGTGTGATGGGCATCATGAAGCTAATTAGGTAAGTTGCTCTCAAATGTGTGTCCATCTGTTTTGACCATGCCTTTTAAAAGTGTTTTTCCTGAAGGTGTGGACACTTTTGCTTTATGTAAAAATGTGAGATGGAAGCGAGATACTGAGGTTTGATTAACTGTTGTATAGAAGGAGCACCTCGGCCCCCGCACCTCTGGGGTCAGCAAGTCCTTGGGGTGTTGAAGACTTTGGTGTAACCCCACTTCTGGCCAGTCATGAATGGTAAGGCATTTCTGCTTGAGTAGGAACCTTTCTCAGCTTCAAAACCTGATCAGGCCTGAAAATCACTTGTGCATTAGTTGAAGTCACTGGGTTCATGTCTTGGGAAAAAGCCACTGAGATGCATACAGGACATTTGGGTGGTACTGTGGATTATAGCAAGCGTTCCTCTGGGAAGACAAGAGTCTGTGACCTAGGGGTCCCCTCAGGGAATTGATGTTTCTAGAGGTTATTGCCTTTTCCAGATGCTGGGGGAAGAAGCTGAAATAGAAGGGCTAGAGTAATTCACCTTTGTGGTGGCTTCAGTCACCCTGTCAGCTTCTCATTAAAAGAGAATGAGCACTCCTGTGGCCTCTGCAGGCCCAAAAAAGCTCTTGCAGTCATCGTCCAGATGAGGTGTAGACTGACCTTCTGAAACAAAAAGGAATTTAGTTGTATGTGGTCAGATTTTGCAAGCACTGGGACACCAGCCTTTGGGTTTGACCTTGTCTTGGTCACATTGCAGAAGTTTGGGGCTGTAGCTGAGTGTGTGAACATGTTTCTGCGGGGATGAGGAAAAGGTGGTCATCCAAGTGTTTCCTTGGAGTCATTACTGTTCTCAGGTGAAATGCACATTTTTAAGGACTGATTCAAAAGTTGGTGTATCTCTGAATTTTTGTGAGGACTAGGAAAGTAGTAGCTCAAACTATTTTTTTTATTAAGTCAAAATTATGAACAAAATATTTAAATAGTAATATAGACATGGTTTTTTAGCAGTTGGAATGAACTATTAACATTAAACTGTAATGGAAATACATTCCATGCCAAAATCTTTTGATGAAGGAGTGTTGTCAGGTTATTTATGAGGAAAAGTTCTCATGTTGGCAATTCTGGGATTTTAGAAAGACGTTTCCCAGGGTTGTGTGCAATCCATATCAGTCTTCCAGGAGTCAATAAAATACTGCTTGGCTTCCTTCAATCCCTTGTTCCTTTTCGTGCAGTTCACACGTGGAAGGAAGTAGGGAGAGTTCCCTGGAAATCACTGTCACTGAGCAAGGAGGGATAGCGATGCGTATAATCTCAAGTGACTGCAAAAGATCAGACAACTCAGCCTCTGGCAGCTGCCAAATTTTGTGGGAGACCAGCTTTTAGAGGCTGAGGGCTCTGGAAAGCCTGAGCTGGGTAGGTGTGAGTTGGCCTGCACAGGGAAGTTGTACTGCAGCTCTGGGAGTTCCTTCCATTCTTTTACTTTTTTTTTCCCTTCTATTTGATTGAATATTTATATAATTATTTTGATTGAATATTTACATAATTATAATTGACTATTTGTCTCAGGATCTTCAAAGGACTTAGAGTAACAACTTTAATGTTGATGAATACTTGAAATTGAATTTAAGGAGTTTTTTCTCCAGATGGCAGTCTGGCTTGTAGTAAAGTTTTATAGGTTAGGTAAATAGATAATTTTAAATATAGATGTTTTAAATATATATATATATATATATATATATATATATATGTTCTGCAGGATCGCTTTTTAAAAGTCTGGGCCTAGAGGTTAACACTTGAAATCTTGCTTATGGCTGTACTCAGGACCTGGTAGTAACTGTAGATTATTTTTACTGATTGTGTGAGTGTTATTGTATAGGAGCTTGTTGACAGTAGGGATGTCCAGCTGGCTCTCCCCCTAGAACAGCTGGTGATGGGAACAGTGACTCCTAGAAGCTGTATTAGGGACTTACACCAGTGGAGTTTCTGTACAGTTGGCAATTCTCATTTTCTTCTTGTCTTGGAGAAATCTTTTCATGGCTGGTTACTGCACAGGAAGCTCTGTTGTGTGTGGTTTGTCTAAATCCAAAAGAACTAGCAGCTGTAAGGCTCGGGATCACAGAACTGGTGCTGCATTTTGTCAGTCCTGGAGTTCTGGAGACGAGAGCTGCAGCTGTTCACCAAAAGAGAAGGCTCTGGGGAGACCTTAGAGTCCTTTCCAGTGCCTAGAGGGGCTCCAAGAGAGCCAGAGAGTGCCTGGAGTGACAGGGTAAGAGGCATGGCTACAAAGCAGTGGAGGTTAGATTTTGACTGGATATTGGGAAGAATTTTTTCCCTGTGAGGGTGATGAGACCATGGAACAGAGACGCTCAGAGAAGCGGTGGCTGCTCCGTCCCTGGAAGTCTTCAAGGCCAGATTGGACAAGGCTTGGAACAACCTGGGATAGTGAAAGTTGTTCCTATCCATGGCAGGGGGCTGGAACTGGATGGGCTTTAAGGTCCTTCCAACCCAAACCATTTCATGATTTTTTGATGTCCAAGAGTGGATGTAGCTGAGGGAAATCCCAAAACTCACTGTGCTCTCGGTGCAAAGATGCACAAGTTGAAGCTGTTGGTTCAGAGTGTTTGTGATCATGAGGCAGAGCCTGTGTCATGGAGTAGTGCTGCCTTTGGAAACTAAGATCTGGTTTTAGAAAAATTACCATCAGGAAGGTTTTAAAAAAATTACCTGCCAGGAATTGAGACTGTGTTCTAAGAACTACTGAGTCATGGTCACCCCATAATTAAAATTTTGGATTTTTAAAATATCAGTGATTTTCAAAATAGTTTTATTTCCATTGGTTAAATTAATGTTTGGAAGGCTCATGCTTGCAGAGAAGCTGCACTTTGAATTCTTTCCCATTTCATCATCATTAACTGTCCATATGAAAATGATCCCAAAGTTTACTGAAAAGGAAGGAGAGTTACAATTCAGGTGTAGAGTTAGAATAAAAATGTCTCATGTTATTTAAAACCTAATACCCCACAGAAATAAAATGTATAAAATATAACTGTTCTGTCTCAGAATCCCTGTGTGGTTTTTGTTGGGTTTCTTTATCCATTTATTTATTTTCTACTACCAAGTGTTTTCAGTTGAGCTTAAATGTTTCCACCTTCACTTTGTTTGCTTCTGTTGGGAGGGGAGATAATATTTATCCTGGGGCTAGAGCTAGCAGAGGCACAGAGGTTTTGATAAGAACACAAGGGGAGGTTTTAGAAGGGATGCTGAAATTTGTGCCACAGGGCTGGAAGGAGGAAGTTTCCTGGCCTTGGTCCCTGATGGAAGCAGGAGAGAGAAATGGAAATCGCTGGTTTCTAATGTAGAAACGATGGCATGGGATGGGGATTTTATTATAGAGGCCCTTGGGCTGCAGGCACAGGGAGCATGGACCTAAGGAATTGCCCACCTGGCAGCAGGTGCTCCCAGCCACTGCTTTTCCCACAAATGTCACAGCTCAAGTCAGGTGTACCAGCTGTGTGTGTACAGGTGAAGTTTTTGAGGTTCATTGGGCTTGGTGCTCTTCCTTTATGCAAACAGCTGGTGTATTTGCAGCAATTTTGGGTTCCTTCCTCTGGGAAGAAATTGTGTGTGTGTCTGTGGGCAGGCAGGCTTTGTGTTTGGAGCTGCAGGATGAGGGTGGGGGGTCATCTTTAGGTAGGTGTTTGTCCCTAAAACACACCTGGGGAGATGAACTCTGGCAGTTTTCCCTCAGTGCATCCACTGGCATTGTGTGCTTGATGGTGCTTCCAATAAAAGTGCTTTTTCCATAATTTCTTAACTGGGAATGATGGAAACCAGTCTGAGGGGCTGCAGGAACTGAGCTGGGGCTGGAATCCTGGACCTGGTGGGGCTCTGGGGACCAGGGGAGGGCACATGTTCCTTGTTGGATCATGTCAATGTACCATGTTTTTCAGAACCTTTCAGCCAAAGGCCTGTCCCACTATCTGTTAATTAACGGGCAATTAATTGCACCAGCAGCATTTGTGTTTGCAGGACTGAATTTTGTGGGTAGTTGTTTGGTTTTCTTCAGTCATTCCAGGAATGAGGAATTGAGAGCCATGTTTGCAGCCAGCCTCAGCAGGTGGAACAGTTTAAGTAATATCTGTTCTCTGGAGGGTAAGATCCACAGTTGGTGTCACTGCCGTGTTTTTATGTTTTTAATATCTTCATCACTATCATACCAATATAATTTTTGTTGCAGTTTGGCTGAGATGTCCTCAACAAGTTTAAGATCCAATGTGTGTGTGTGAATATGTATTTATACATACATATGTATCATATTGCTGTATACTACTTGCATTGAGCAGTTACTCTTCCTCAGTCTCCTTGTGTGATAGTGCAAATACATTGGCTTTATCTACCTGGTGTAAGGTTATTAAAGAACACTTTCAGATGCTGTCCTTGACACTTTATCCATTCATAACCCCAAATTTGAAGCAGAGATCATTATACCTCTGGTTTGTCGCTTTCCTTCCAGTGTTCTTGTCCTCCCAGTGTCACTGCTGAAGCACAACCCCTTGGTCGATTATTTTAAGCAATGACTGTTTTGCATACTACCTTGCTTTGTTTAAATAATGTTTGTACAGAGATTTCAAAATATAAAGAGCTATATAATTGCTAAGTTTCATTATTTCTTTTTCATATCAATGTTGCTAGTGACAGCAAAACAATAAGTGAAATGTCACAGAATACTATGCATGTCCTTAAGGTGGTGCTTTTGGTTACGTCCTGATGAGCTGGTAAGAGCGTGGGAAAGGGGAGGGCAAGTGACAGGTCTGTGACTTCAGTGTAGACAGATGGCCTGTGTCAGTGTCTGAGAAGGGCTGTGCCACCTCTGGTGTGTTTAAAAACTGGCATTTTGCACTCAAATCCCAAGTGGGATCCCCAAAACCTGTAGGCGGTTGCTAGGGTTATCACCCCAGCAAGTGTCTGCCTTTGGGTTTGGGTCCTGCCCTTGGTGGTAGCCCTGAGCTGCTGCTGTGGGAGCTGGTGAGCCCTGTGGGGTGCCAGCACTGCCAGTATCCAAGGAGGGGCTCAACAAAGCAAGAAGGTTTTGGCCAAATGTGCTACTCTTGCATCCTGCTCAAAGGATGCCTCTGGAGGGAGAATCCTGGTCTCAGCTGAGCAGTTAGAAATGCCAGCTCAGATCCAGGGCTGCAGCACTGGCTGAGGAAGGGCAGGGAGCCACTGACACATGGCCCCTCTGCACCTGGCACCCTGGAAGGAGGTGCACCAACTTACCTTGCATAGAAGAAATACATGTTAACAAAGATCCAAAACAGTTCTGCTCCACAACCTGTTGTAGGACTATCATAGATAGTAGCCTTCAGGCTGGTATTTGTTGTCCCCATCATCTGGCTTATCAGATCAATTTCTGATTGGGAGCAGGAGTAAGATGGGAGACCCCTGCATGAGTGATGTACCTGTTTTGGAAAGACTTCGTGTACGCTCCGATGATCCTTGTGGGTGCTTTCCAACTTGGAATATTTTGTGATTCTGTGACCTTTCCTAGGAACACCAGAAGCAAGGAATGTACTAAAGGAAACTCTATCACTGTGAAAGTGGCCTCTGGCCCGATGGGTTTGGGTTGGATTTAATGACTATAAAGGTCTTTTCCGACCTAATTTTGTCTGTGGTACTGTCACCAAGCACTTGCACAACTGCTGTTTGGAGAATGCTGGGTAAGGGGCACCATGTCAAGAGGCACCAGTCCCAAGAGAGCTCCTGGCTAAGGCATGTTTCCTCCAGCCTATGGCACTGGGTTTTGTCCAGCCAGGTGACAATCCCACCAGGATTAATTGCACCAGATTCAGCAGTTAATGCTTGGTAGAGGGCAGTGATTTCCAGAGGCAGCAAAGGGAGGAGGGTGGTGGCGGCTGGAGCAGGAAGGGCAGGTACAGAAGCTCTTCCCCTGCAGGTGAAGCTGTGTTTATTTCACTTGGGTATCTGTAACTTGTAGCAAAAGGAACAGGAGAGCTGAGCAGTGTATTATTGGAAGCACTAGCCTATGGGTACTGTGGTAAGTTTTAATGGATTTTCTTTTTCACTCTGTCACAACCTCATGGAAAAGTTGGGCTCTGCATTTCAGTTCAAGCCTTTGCAAATGGCCAGAATCACTGCAGTTTGTCCCTGCCATGGTGGTAGCACAGAGGTCGGACCTGCTGGTACTGCTGCTGATTCAATTCTTCCCACTGAGAGATCAGCCCAGACATGAGTATTGTAGCTGCTGAAAATGTCAATCTCCCTCCTAGAGCCTGTACTGAAGTGGGGTCTTTAAACCAGGAAATTTGCATGTCAGGCAAAATCCAGTATTTCTGAGGACATGGCTATCTGCCTGAAGTGATGGCCCAGCTAATGCTTGCACTGAGTTGTTCAAATAAAGAAAGTGCTCTGTAGCAACAGTAAACAGGCAGCTATTTCAGGTGCCACGCAGCAATGATTGCATGCTTGTGGAAAACAAACATAGTCCTAGGCGTGAGAGGCATCATCCCAAGCTCGGCAAACGTGGCAACATTTGAAGAAGACAGCTTGGCAGCATTACTACTGCAGCCACTGGGACTTCTGCCATGGGGGCAAACAGCCTTTGGAGCAGTTTTTTTGAACCTCAGACCAGTAAGATGGGAACCTATGAGTTGACCCCAGAAGGATACAAGGGGTGCCAAGAAGTAAATGCTTTGAGGGGGATATGCCTACAGACTCAAACTACAGTGATGACACATCACACTCTTTGAGAGAGGAAAGCAGAGGGCAAGATCTGTTGCTGCACAGTCTCCTCTCAATTCACTGAGGCCTCTACTCACATGGCCCCACACCACTGAGCCTTCCTAGAACCCAGCAGGATTGTACTCCTCTTTTTGTAGAAAAAGGATGTTCATCCTCTCTTCAGTGGCTTATGTACATGTCTGAAAATAGTTAAATCTCTCATGAGCTACAGAGTGGTGAACCTCAAGAGACATTCTCCTTGGATGGATGTTCAGTCAGCCAGGATGCTGACAGATTTTTAAGTTAAATGTGCTTTTTCCATGGCTGTATCAAACACTGCAATGGAAATCATGGGAATCTTTTGGCAAGGGTCGCTTCTGGATGTTTGTACTGCACAACAAAAGATGAACCATCCAAAAAAGGTGGGTTTCAGCAGCAGGCCTGTGTGGGAGCAGGAGTTGGCTTCTACAGCCCAGGGAGAGGGGGAGCTTGGACAGCTCTGCCATGACTGTGACAGGACAAATGTTGTTTGTATTACAAACCAGACTCTGATGAGAGGGACCGATTTGATTTTTCTTTATGCCTCAACATATGTTACGAATCCATTTTCTTACATGGGGTGAAAAATTACTATAGGGGCTCTACACTGCTGAAAGCCCTAACATGTGCCATGTGTTAAGGAAGCAAAAAATAGAGGGGACCCCTGTCCCAAGGAGGCTTTTCCTGACAGGTGGGCAGGGCAGAGAAAGCTTCCACAGTTTTCCCTTCTCTCTTTTCTCTTGCCTCTTCTCAGAGACATTTATTGGTAAATGGTTCTCAGATATAATATTGCTGTGTTTGTGCTTTATTTTTGTCTGAGACATATAAAAAATAATAATTCCTGATTCCTCCTACAGCTGACAGGACACCTGATGAAAATATAATTGTGATCTTATCAGCCTCTATTCCTTCATCATCTAAGCAAAGCCACCCACTCCCACCTTACTTGCAGGTGCAGAATGAGCAACAGAAGGCACAGATGCTGTGCAAGTGCTGCTCAGTAACAGTAAAACATTGTTCTCTTGTCAGCACTGCTTCAGTCTCAATTCTGCAAAGCAGCACTTTACTAGCCACTGTGGAAAAAAAATAAACTATTCCAGCCAAAACCAGTGCAACTTCCACCTCCAAGTGTATACCGGTTCTTGACCACCCTCTTGGTGAGGAACTTGTCCCCCAGTTTGGACATACATACAGAATTGCAGCATTTTAAGAGCAGAATCCAGCATTTGTCCTTGCTAGATTTCATTTGGTTGGTGATTTCTCAAGTGCACTGATCCATCAAGATCTCTCTGTAATGGTCTCTCTACCCCCAGGGGAATTAATAGTTCCTTCTAATCTATTATCAATGGCTAATTGTCCCCAGCGTTGAGTCTGGGGAGCACAACTAGGGATTGGCTGCCAGCTGAATGGTACCTGAATCTCCTGGAGATGTTTTGAGTCTGTTGTATGACAGTCCCAGTTAACAGCTAGAAAGCTGAAGTTATCTATAAAGGTAAGAAGTTATCTATAAAGGTAAGGATGCAGAGATTTTCCTTAATAACCTATGGAATAATACAGTGGTGTTCTTTTGATTGATCTTGCCAATTTATGAGGAAGGATTTCTTTTCCTCTATTGATAAAGGTGAATCCTATTGGGCACAATCAGGCCTGGTGTTGTATAGACCTCCCATGGTCCAAACCCACAACATTTTGCCAGTAGTCTTGGGTTTCAATGCAAGATGTAACCAAAAGTAAGTATTCTATCACCACCTGTTAAAACCAGGTGCTGCAGTGTTCTTTATCTCTTCCACAACCCATCCTCCTTCCAGGAGGATCTTCTGTTAATCTTCAGTTAATGGGCCATTGAGTCTCACTGCATCAGTGATAAAATTACATCATCCCACTGGGAGATGCTCCACCCAGAGGGAGGAGCCCAGCATTCCTGCCTGGATATAATCTGAGACTTGGGACAGCACAGGCAGCCTTTCTCCACTGGATTCCCAGAGGAAGACCAGATCCATCTACACCACCACTGGAGCTTCAGAAGAAAATTACACCCTTCTACAGGATCCCTGCTTCAACAGAACCACATCTGTCACTCCAGGTGGGCTGCAGCCACTATTTAATTGGACTGCTGCCAACACCCTGACCAACACAGTCTCAGGTTGTATTCTAACTCTGTTAGTGGTTTTTGTACTACTGCATTTTATTTTAATTTTCCTACTAAGTTGTGAGGTTTTTTTTATTTATACACACTAGTAAATTGTTATTCCTACTCCCATATTTTTACCTAAAAGCCCCTTAATTTCAAAATAATAATTCAAAAGAAGGGGGTTTCCATTTTCCACTTCAAGAGAAGCTCCTGCCTTCCTTATCAAACACCTGCCTTTTCAAATACCAGTTTCCACACACCAGTGACACCTTTCTCAGAGCCAGATATGGATAAACTGCTCCCACTTGTTTCTTTTGATTTCATTCTCTACAACTGGGAAAAGAGAATGCCTTTAACAATCTCCCCACACCCTTGGGCTTCTCACTGTGACTTTGTTGGTACACACAGGAAAATGACAGCAAATAATAATCCCAAGGCCGCATGAGGCTGTGGAAGTTTCCTGGTATTGTTTTATCTTGAGCCCTAAGGAGGCAGAAAAATTCCCTAAAAGGAGACTCTGGTCAGCAGATTGGGCCCTTTGTTCCCCATATATTTTAAAAATTTAAATGAAGATTGTTATTAATTACATGAATGTACAGGGTCTGTATGTTGACGAGTACACCAGTGAAAAATCTCTGGAATGCTTGGAAGATCTTCAAGCCAACCTTTTCCAGGGTGGCTATTGGTGTCAGGTAGAACTGCATTTAAAAATCCCGTTTTTATAGTTTGACAGTGTAACTATGGCTTTGCAGGAAGGAAGGATTCTCTTCTGCGTGTAGCTGGATGTGATTTACGTTAAAAACAAAGTTAAGGACTTCAGCTAGTGATGGGAACATACTCATGAAAGGGAGTTCTGATTTGACTTACATGGGTTTTCTTGTAAGACTGCGCATGACACTTTTTATAGTATCATGGCTTCAATTTCAAATAAAGCTTATGAATATTTTCTGATGTCTACCTGTTTCACAAGCATGTTCCTCAGGGATCTAATTCTCTTAGTATATAGATCTGCATAGGTTTTAATTTGAAAAAGGGTTTGTTCTGTTTCAACGATAATTTCTTTACTATTTAAGCTATTTTTGGGATAAAATCTTGGTGTTTATTATTTTTTTCCCCTTCCACGCCTCCTAAGTTCAGCTGTCTAGTAACTTTCAAAGCGAGTGATATTTATTTCAGTAATTCACATTCACTAACATAAAAGGGGGACAGAATGTTACAGTGAGTCGCGTGTGCCTCTCATTTCAAATTGCAGGATTTTGCCTCCACCGTGTGGCAGTTCTTCAGAACTGACTTGAGGTACTTTTGCATAGAAGTAGAAAATAAAACAAAGATGAGTTTACTAAATAAGTTAATTCAGCAGTAATTCAGACTTCTAAATATTGCTTCAATGATATGGTTCTTAAACTTCATTTAAAATCTTACCGGTGTTCACTTATCTCCATTTTGAGATGGGAACATTGACCAAATGATATTTCAGCAGAATAAACCATAATATATTTTTTGTTGATATAAACCTAATTAGCTATTTTCTGACAGTGTGTGTACACATGTAAAATAAAACACTTGCATAATTTTCCTTTAATTCCCTGATGAGCCTTCAAAAATGTGCTGCTTAACTATATTTAGGACCACTAGGCTGCTCAGCTATTAAGAGAGGGAAAACAAAATCAGCTGGTCCACAAGAAATTTGGATTTGGGAGCTCATTTATTGAATTTGAGACTGCAGGTGAGAAGGTTCAAGATTAAACACCTTAGAATAAAAAACTTTGTAGAATGCTTTTTGCCATTATAAAGGAATGCTTTGACTCAGGTATGTTGTTGAGTAACGTGTTCTACCAACAAAGTGATGTTTTCCACTTTTCCACAAGTAAAACTCGTGTTACAATCAGGAACATGGCTGAGAAATTGTACATTCTAAGGTGTCCTGTATGCCAGCAGAACTTGGCTTCTCGTTTGTCAGCTTTGCAAGTGGACTTTCAGCTTCAATAAAAAACTTATTGCTGATGTATTCAGATGCAGTGACCCCAAAATTCTGATCTCTGTGGTCTCTGCAGATAAATTGTGGGTTTTGTTCATTACAGTTCTTTGCCTGGAGTCTCTCTTCTTCTTAGGAACAGCAGGAAGGTGAGAAATTGTTCTGAGTAGCCTGTGTTTTATGGCTTCAGTTGTTTATTGCATCAGGTTTTGGCATAGTTTACTGCAGAAATCAGTTTATGAACATTTCATTCATTGTAAGCATAAAATAATTTTTTAGTATGGAAAACAGAGAACTTTTCAGTATTTTTTTATTTTCTATTGTGTATCTCAGCCACCTAATTTTTGGGTGCTGGGATGTTAAATGGTGTTCTTTTGCCAAAATTCCTGTTTCCTCCTGGCAACTAAACGTATAGTTGGCTTGAATGTATTGGAATTACAAAGTTGTCTGTAATGACAAAAAAATGCACTGTAAAATCAATTTTTAAAGCTGTTTAGATCTTTTAATGTATTAATAACATATTTTTTATTCAACTGGAGTCAGTTTTGTCTCCTGCTCAAAAATACTCATCAATCCAGACTGTAACAGAAGTCAGCTCTTACAAGAGCATCTTTCTACAAATTAATCTTGCTCATGAACATGAGCTTGAGCATAATGAAGAATTTAAAATGTACTTTTAATTATGTTGTTAGCCTAATAGACACACAATGACTAACTGCAATATGGGTGTTTTAGTGCAGTGGATGACACTTATCACTGTCCCTTCAGCTATAGATTGACAAATTTAGATGTTTCTGGACATATGCGCCTTTAAATGTTTGGGATTTTTTTTCCAGATCTAGGTAGAGTTGCCGCTGGCAAAGATTCTGAAAGGTAGAGAATCATAAATTATCCCAAATAAGATCACAGTGTCCAACTGCTGTCACTACAGCTGTGGCACTGGTACCAATTTTAACTTACCACTGCTTGTACTGCAGTGGTGGCAGCTGGCATTCTGACCCCTACGAGATAAAACCAAGTTGATTTAGGTGAATTAAAGCTGTAGTAGCATATAAAATTGTGATGCAGGAGCAGCTGCATAGATGCTTTATGTCTAGAAGGCTTTTGTAGCATCTGGCTCTGGATGGGCACTTAATGAACCTTGAGAAATGTTGTGTGTGTGTGTGTGTGAGTCAGGGAGTCATCAGTGCAATGCACAATGTGACAAAGAACAGGTCAAGTATAATTAATCCAAAATGAAGAGTAAAATCTCACCAGAAATAGTCTGAAAAAGTGATTGGGAAACTTCTAGTGTACAAATATCATCAAACTGCTGCAAAATGCAAACAAGTATTGGAAGCATGTATTCTGAAATATCTTCTGCCATCTGAGATGTGTTTGAAAAGTTTATGTCCTGGTTTAAAGAACAAAATATCTACTGAGGAAGGTGGCAAACTCCCTGGAATGGAAAAGAAGACTCTCTGCCTCCAAGTTACTATCACTCTGAAAATTATGGGTCTTCCAAACAAAAATGAAGGAAAAAGAATAATGTTTTTTTTATTAGGATATATATGTGTGTGTATATATAACACAGAACAGAACAAACAACACAGTAACAGAAGTTTCCCACCTGCCAAGCACGATGTCTTTTCAGATGAAGGAATTCAGTGAGAGACCTATCCCACAACAATTTAAAATTCTGAGTTAAATTTATCTTTGACATATAACAACAGGGCACTTTTCTTTGAACCTTGACACCTTGCATGGGAAAAATGAGGTTGCATAAATTTATTCATTTTCAGACTTATCACTGCATATGAAAGAGAAAGAAATGGCTTAAGAACATTTTCTCAGTATTCTTCCAGTGCCCTTTTTTTTTTGTGCAAATAAAGTAACATGATCAAAATTGCCCCTTCTGTTTCTGCAAGAGCTGCCACCTCTGCCCTAAGGTGGAAGCTCATGAAATATGGTTGACAGTGCTGTAAATGCCTGTGTGAGAGAAATGCCTAGAGTTTTCTGCAGCCAGCCTGGTTTTGCTTAGCATTATGAGCCAGGTGTTTATTTGCTGGATGAAGGAGTTCTTTTTAACACCTAGAAGTGCTTTTGTGGCAATTGTGCTCTGACCATCTGGAACTGCTGACATTTGAGTCCCAGTAGGATGGGCTTGGAACAATGGTGCCTGTAGTTTGTAGGAATTCTTTGGGCTGGAATAAAGGAACCATGTAGGGATTTGATTCTACAGTCTCTGTGTTAGGTTCTGTTTGGTCTTTATGTTTCCTCTCAAAACACTTTTATTAAAAACCCAAGGAATACTACCATAAAAGTTAACCAGTAGAAAACTGTTATTCTTAAAAAATTAGGCAAACTCCAATCACAAAATCTATTTTTTTGCATATAGAGACTTCAGTTTTCAGGTAGGGACTAATGATTGACCAGATCATTTGATATGAACTGCAAATATTCTTTTTGTTGTCCGACGTCACTAACACCCAAAAAATCATTATAGTTCAACTGTAAGTCTAATTGTTCTTTTCTTGAAGCCTTACAGTATTTTATTTCATATTGTGTGGGTTTAATTTTCTCAAACTTTTGTCTTCTAAAGTCAGTGAGAATCTCAAAAATTGAAATCTCCAGCTATGCAATGACAGGACTAAAATAGCTGGTGAGTTTGACAGTGTGTTAAATGAATTGTGGGTATATTTTATTCTTTTAATAATAGCCTCATAGAAACAAATGTGCTAATCACATCAAAGATATTCCAGTAAAATCAGGATAAAGTTTTATGCAGCTCAAACTTTACATTCGCTTCAATTTTTTTTGGCGGGGGGCGTGTTGTGTGTGGGTTTTGTTGGTTTCTTGGGTTTATGTTTAGGTGGGTGTTTTTTTTTGTTTTTTTTTTTTCTTTAATGTGGTTATTATTTTTTTATCTTCTTTTCAGCAGCCAAACACTGTTAGGCCTAACGGTGTGTACTTTCTCTGTGTTCAGTAATACAAGAGGAGTATAAAACTTAGAAATGGTTGTGGCTTACTGCAGGAAATTAAGGAAAGCAGCAAGCCTATATGGCATATTAGGTTGGAATACTTAGCCTGACAGGATCTAGAATTTCACATATAATGGCTTTTCCTACAGCTAATTGCAAAAGAGAAGAGGATCTGTTATGCACCTGAATGCTGTTATTGTGAATGGTTGATCATGATTCCCTCTTGATTACCCTTTTAAATCCCATCCCTTACTTTCTCCAACAGTTTTCTTACCAATTTGTTGCATGCTGAGCAGCAAAGAAATAGTTTTTCTTTATTGAAATACAAATAAATGTTCTCCAGAGGGCAAAGTAGCCTAACACTGCAGGTCTTTTTTCCTATTCTTAAGGGCACTTAGTTCTGTGATTCACTGATCAGATCTGCTCCCACTGTGTCCCAGGCTGCCCTGGCACAGCAGGAAAAGCCTCCTTTCATGGAAAGAGATACCAGTACCTGGATCAGCTGACAAACCATTGAATTGTCTTCATACATTTTAATTGCTGAGATCCTAGGCAGAAAAAAGGTCACAGATCTTCACCATGCAGGGAAGAAAAGTGTGGGAACAGCAAATGTAACAGATGATTGAGGAGGTTTAGGTCACCACTAAAACCTGAATTTTCAGTTTCACTCTTGTGTGGGAAGGATCTTGCTCTTGTAGGAGAATCTGTCTAGAACCCAGATATCTCCTCTCTGAATTCTTGAATATTGCCTTCAGTAGAGATATCCAAAATCTGAAAACTTAAACATACGTAATTGAGAAGAGATAAAGAGTCAAACCCAGCTAAAACTCTCACATTGTTTTTAAAAATATAAT
The DNA here is from genome assembly GCA_013399455.1 of Anthoscopus minutus. NCBI lineage: Eukaryota > Metazoa > Chordata > Aves > Passeriformes > Paridae > Anthoscopus > Anthoscopus minutus. The sequence continues at coordinate 7,257 of VWYI01039935.1, read as the reverse complement.
TTAAGAAATAGAAACAAATTGGCTTGGAAGTGATAATTACAATATTTGTCATGTTGAAACTAACTTTTTTTACAATATTTGACTTAGTAATGTAAACTGTGTGTGCATCTACTCCTTTAGTCATCATTTTAGTGATGCCTTTTAGGTTTATAGTGTATTGCATCAGATTTTGGCAGTTTAAGCTCTTATTTCCCTTCTGCATCACCATGAAGGCACACAGAACCTGCTTCTTCAGTGGACTGAGTTCTGTCACAGGATGATTCCTTGGGTAAGGGTGTTACAGTAAACAAAACCAAATTAAACCCTAAAGCAGAGAGATAGAGTGTCACAAGTTGATTTACAAAATGTATGCCAAGCTCACTTAAAAACAAGGAACAGCTGTTTTGTTCTTATTTTATGATGAAAATAAAAAAACCTCTGTTTTTTATATTAGAAAAATTAAGGAAACTTTCTCAGTATTGCTAGTGTTGAAATACAAAATGCAATGTATTGTTTTAAAATGGGACATCTACCTTTGGCCCAAATGAGAAGCTGGGTAATGGATTAATTAATAATTGATGTTAATTACAACTTGCAGCTACTTGCCTACACAGTTTTACTGGAGAAAAATGAAGTGGGACTGACCTAATTAGTCTGTCACATTGTCTCTTGTCACATAATGCAGTCCATCAGCTCATTCCATAATTGTCTGTCCTTTTGGTGCTGCAGAGAGAATCTTTCTATTCATGGAAATTGAATATGTAGAATACGTTTATAAAAAGGAAATATTTATTTATTAATTTTTAAAACATTTCAATGTCCAAGAGAATAGAAAAACCCATACATCAAAATGTGATTTATGTTCTGTTACCTTGTTTCTGCCTTCACAAATTTGCAAATACTGAGTTGGGCTGGTTTGCTGGAGGGACCTTTGTTCTCCAGGGATTACTAGTTCCAGTGTCTCATCGTGATTTCACTGAGGATTTTCTTTTAGCATATTCTTGTATTAACAAATTCAATCTTTAGGTTATTTTATCCATTAATACTATTTGAAAGGAACTGTTTGGTAGTGCTTATGTATTTATTTTTGGTTTGAACTTCTTCTGTGGAACATACAGACAACAATCCCAGATAATATTTTTTATTAGCAATGATCAGCTCAGGTTCATGTTGAGCCACTCTGAGGAAGAAGGTCCCAGTTCCAGGAAGAAGTATATGATTTCTTAGGATATCCCCATTTAGCAAATTATTCAAGGATATACTGCTTTGAGATGACAGGTTTAAATAATATGGACTTCAGTGTAGGCTTCACAGGAGACCTAGAGCTTGCTTTATGCATCAGTGTCTTGCTGAATTAAAAAAACCCACCAGTGAATATCAGAATATAACTTTTTGATAACAAGAAAATATATATAAAGGTTTTAAATTTTTTTGTGCATATTGTATTAACTGTACTGGTAATGCAATACCTGCATATGCTTACATACCTTCATGTGCAAAATTAACCTGTCCATTCGTAGTTTTCAGATATGAAAACTTGTTTGCAATTATGCAAAATAATGCAAATTGCATTTTCAATTTGAGCAGAGATTTTATTGCAGTCTTTAGTGAAAATCAGCAAAAAATGGTTTATGTTGAAATTCAAGTGTTTCATTTTTTTTCATGTTTGCAACCTGAGTGCAAGGTCATTATACCTAAAGTGTATGGAACAGGATCTGCTCTCAAGGTAATACTTTTAAAAAGTGCACCCAGCAATGGTTTAAGCTGAGCAAGGTTAGACTGTAGAGACAAACTCTGTCCTATCCTTAGCTCTTTATGTTTCATCAGTTCCAACATTTGGAATCAGAATGCCACCTGGAGCCTGCACAGGATTATTTTCTGCAGTGCTGACTCTCCTGATGTAGTGCTGACTCTGTCATTCTCCTCTAGGGACTGCAGGCTGGCACGAGTGGGAAACACATAATTCTCATTACATGTGCAAAGCCAGGAGTGAGGGAAACAAGCTTGACTAAATGCTTGGATTTCAACCAATGATGCAGCAAACTGATGCAGATCCTGAGAATGAAAACTGTTGCTGTGTACTCATCAGCTGGAAACACTGTGAGCTTTAAGAATCAATCCTTACAAAAAGAAACTGAGTATTCATCAAGTTAACCCTCTTCGGTTTAAAAGCATCAGGATTAACATTCCTGTGAATCAGGAAGGTTCTTGTTGCTAATAACAATTAGTGATTTTGTGCTGAAGGACACATGTGGCAGGTTTACTTTGAGTTGATGTGTTCCTTGGCAGCAGCAGCCGGCAGAAGTGGAGAGAAATGTTCAGTACCAGTAGCCGCTGCAAGGACTCCTGTAGGTCGGTTTTCCTGACTGTGCTTTAAAGCTAAGAAAGTTGCATCAGCAGAGTTCCAAATGTCCTTGAGAGCCTGATGCCAGCTCAGAGCCCCTCAGTGTCACTGCACTGTGTGATTGTGCCACTGTTTGTGGGCTTGCAGGACTCCTTTCAAGCGCTGCCCTGCTCTTGCAAGCAAGCTGTTCCCATTTACACAGCCCAGCTTCTGCCACTTAAATGCATTTTCATCTATTTCTTTTTCACCTTTCCAAAAGCCCACAGAGGGCGCAGCTGTCCATTAGTGTGTGTGACAGCTTAAATGGCTCTTGTCAACAGTTGCCCAGATAGAGAAGTGGCCGTCCTCATTTGTGATGTTGAAACAAAATGATCTCTAAACAAGTCTTGTGTGGTTCTTAAAATATAGAGTGATATCTCTGGAATGTATTTGTGAGGTAGGGAACAGCTAAAAGAATAATTTTTGCTCTGTAATGCATCAGTATGGAATAAAAAATGGTAAGATTTTTAGAACTTATCTTTGGAAGACCAAATTGTTCTTGTGCTTACCAGCAAAGTTCTGGCCCTACACGAATCCTATGGTGATACCAACACTCTGACAAAAGTAATCATGGTATAAAGGGAGTAGTTAGAAAGGGTAGTATGCATCAAATATAAAATGAAGGAGAATTTCCAACAGTTCCAGCAATATATGTTTCCTGAAATGCTATCTTTTCTCAATACTCACAGTGTTTTTTAAATAGAGCAAGAAATTTGGCCTCTACTGAAACTAATAATGGTTAAAACATTGACTCCTGTGGGGTTTGACCCGTACAGTTCTCAGACACTGCTCTGTGGGGAAATCTCAGGCTGTGCTCTGTGGGGAAATCAGATCTGCAAACTCTGAATGTGAAAATTCACCATGTTTTTTCCTAAATAGATTTGTGAGTAACTACTGAAATCCAGGATGGATCTGAGATTGCAAAGCATTTGCTAAAAGAGTGTGTGGGGGAAGTGAATGGAAGAAGTTCAATAACCTTAGTAAAAGTTGAAGCATCATAAAGGACTCCTTGAACAAGTGTTTATCCATGTACTTTAATGTAAACCTGTTTGCTACGTGCAGGTGGAATCAGCCACAAAACTATTGAAGTTTTCTCACACTTTCCATTCTCTCACTCAACAGTACAACTTCAAGTTGTTTGTAACTAATTCCAGAGCAGAGAAATACTTTGCTTACATGGAGAGAGCATGCATAAATAGAGTATCTGTCTTTTTGAAGAAGATGGAGCAATTAAAATCATTATAATTTATGCACATAATTACATGCATAATATGTGTATAATTTATGTGTAGACGGGGGGAAAATTCCTTTAATAGGGAAGCAAGGCTGAGAAAACTGAGAGGTGAGCCACTAGAGGTGAGAGATGACTGCAAATTTCAATTTCATGCTTTTCCTTTTCATATTCATTGTTGCTATTTTATGAGCCTACTTCTGTAGAAAAGTCAGTCCTGACCCAAACCTCTTTAGGGAAAAAGCCTGAAAATTAGGGTGGAAGTGTGGTGACCTCTGTGGGGAAAGAATTTGAAATGTTCTGTGTGTGCAGTACATCCTCCCATATCTTGTGGCTTCCTAGTACCACAGGGGTTACTTGGTTTTCTTTTTTTCTGATTCATTTTTCAAAACTTGGTCGTGTAATTGCAGATTGCTTTAACAGTAGCTTAGTTTTAAGAGTTTGCCAACCAAATACATAAATTCATGTAATCAAAAAAGCTTACCAAGGCTCTGGAAGGCTGTTGCTGTCCTGGAAGTTTCTAGACACAACTGGAACCACTACTGATATAAAGCTCTCATTCAAGTCCATAAATTGCCTTGTAAGCCTTTATTATACTGAAGGAAAGGGTGACCTACTTGATAAATAAGGACTGGGCTGTACTGGAAACAGGCCAAGGAATGCTATAGCTTTTGTCTTGTGACATTAAAATACTGCCCTTCAGCACTTTTGATGCTCATCTGTAACCCAGTGTAACATCAACTTCCCGTCCCATCCCATCCCATCCCTTTTGTTCCTTCTCAGTTGTTTTTTTTTTTATTTTTCTGAAAGAGCTATCCCACTTTCCAGGGTATTTCAAACAACACAAAAATATAGTTTAAGTGAACTGACAATCCATACATCATGAGAACCAAGTCTCTCAGTTAGGAAAATCAAGTGATTAATGTTTTTAATTTCCAATATTATTTGTCTTTAGGTCAGGACTATGGGTTATGAAGATTAGTATTTATTATGCTTCTTGGTTTTCAAGAAGCTTTGTTTTAAAGGAAGGTAATTGTTTTTGCTGTAGCTGTTGTCTAAAGGGTACTGAGTATCCCAGAGTAGCTGCCTTAGGTGTAATAAATACATGCACAGACAATCAGACCATGAATATATTTTACCATTTATCTATGGGAATAGTAAACAGTGACTATGTGGCATATTAAGACCTAAATTAGTCTTTCGTGCCGCTGGAATTTTTTTCTTTAATGAAACATCAATTCACTTGGCGGTTTTTTTGAGCATACACTGTTTTTCTTTCTTTCTAGCAAAGCAAAATCTTACTGTGCTGCACTTTGCCACCTTTTTTCCTTACTATTTTTGGAGTATCCTAACAGCTTTTCAAACTAATTTACTTCCCATTCCACTTCTCTTGCCAGCTTGGGTAAAAGTGGCTTGATTGCATTCAAAATAAAATATATCATAAAAAGAAAAAAATTAAGGAAAAAATAATATTAAAGACCATTCAGGTTAGAGAGTGATACAGCTGAGGGAGCAGAGGCTGTTGTCAGAACTGTAAGAACAGCTGTACTGAGTTTTATATATTATAAGATTATAGTATAAATATAGCATGGACTAAAGTATAATAAGAAAGCAGAGAATGAAACTGGAGGATTTAATCTGTGCCACTCGAGGCAGATCTGCAGTGTTGGATGAAATTATGGTAATTTTAAATAAATATCCCTTTGAGGTACTTCTTGAAAATGTGACGAACTTGCCAGCAAAGCTGTAAGGAAGAACTATGGAAACCAGAAATATCCACTAAAGGCAGCTGGTTACAGCCTCTCTGCAGGGGACCAGCGAACAAATGGATTTTTTTTCCCAAAGGAGGGAACAAGTCCCTTAGTTTTCCTTTAGGACTTTGGGTTAGGATATGATTCTGTAAAATTCAGAGCAACTTTAGACATGCTGATAAAACTCACCCCCTGCATGAAGTCTGTGTCTGTATCACCTTTAGAGAGTTTTCAAAGAGTTCTGCAGCTTGTGTTATGAATCCTAAACCCATCAGCCTCCTTCATCCTTTTGTTTGAGAAAGAATTAAAGATTTAGCTGGGTTCTTATGAATGTTACTGGTTATGGCACTGCACTGTGATTACTGATTAGCTGCTGTGTTTGCCAAAGACTGGATACTTGAACTTCAGAAATGTGGTAACTGTGCTTTTGGGAAGACTCAGATCTTGCAGTCATAGATGCCAGGAATTATGAGATACTAAAGAGAGAGGAGTGAAAATTGTACCGGTGTGATTATTGCTTATAGAGTAAAATTCTCATTTTGTTGCAATATGAGCCACAAAACTGAGATGCTCAGTGTTATTTTAACTTTCTCATGGATCATTAGTAACAAACAGAGAATATGGTACATATAAATAGCCAGTTCAGTCTGTGTCCTGTCAGGGAACACCAAGGGATAACAAGAGCTGTATAGATGTTTTTCACAACAGAGGTGCAATTCAGACTGTGTAGTTTCTGTCCAGTTTATCTGGAGGAAAAATAACTCCACCTACTGCAGACTTGGAATGCATGTGGAATGCTGGTAGATGCAATCCCATAGTCATTCTCACCAAAGCTTATTTTCCCATTTCATGCATGTGAACACAAATCCAAATGCTTGCTCTGCAGAAACACGGGTGCAGAAAACCAATTTTAATTAAACTTTAATAATGGTTTAAATAGATTAATATTATAAGGCCTTCTCCTTAAAGCTTGACAGCAAGTGATTTCATTATTTTCCCAGGGTTAGGAGTAGCTAGTTTCTAACAAGGCCAAGAAAAACAATCAGCTTTAAAATGGAGGTTATATAGTCTTTTATTCACTATTCTACCTACAGTTTGGTGAAGATTAATCAATTCACCCCATGTTCTGATCTGCAAATACAGAGGCTGTGAAAGCCTCTCAATCTAAGTCTAAAATACTCTTGCTATTCCTGCAATGGAATCTGCCATGACTTGCCACCAAGTAGATGCACTGGACTCATTCTTTTTCACTATAACATCTGAAGCTCTCTGCAGGATTTGCCAGATTGTCTGTGGTGTGAATTTGCTTAGTGAGGACTCTGTAGTGCCAAGCGAACTCCTTTCCATGCTTATTCTCCCAGCAGTCTGCAGGGAACTGGGAGGGTATGGGGAGGGATAGCAGTTGGTGAAAGAGATGGAAGTACTGGTGCTGGGCATCTTTCCCTCACAATTTTTCACTGTAGTAATCTGTGGCAAAACCCAGTGTTCTGAATTTGAAACATGAAATATTTTTAGCATAAGTTCACCTTGAAGATGATGGAACCTTCCTCAGTTTTAAGCTTTGGGCTGTCATAGTTTCATAGTTTCTTCTTCACAGTATAACTTCATCTCTAAATTCTTAAGAATCATAAAGCCCAAATCCAACAGTTATAGTTTACTTTTTCTCTAGGCTAATTGGATAAATAACAAATTGGGGGCTGCTT
>VWYI01039934.1:2477-89473 GCA_013399455.1 Anthoscopus minutus | reverse complement strand
TTAAATCCTGTTTTTAGGTTCCTCAATCACAACATATTTTTTCAAAAACCAAACCTAAACTTCATTCCAAACTGTAGACCTGTATCCCTGAAACTACTTAACTTAGAAGCATTCTGAACACTGAAGCCCCCCACACTGACTCACATCTAAGAGTAACCATACCATTCCCATAACACCTTTTGTCAAGGGGCTGCCATGCTGAGACTTACTTAGGTTTATTTAAAGGCAAAGGTTATTTCATTATTGACTTAAAAATAATTACTTTAAGTGATGTCAACATAGTGGTCCCCTACAAAACAGCTACTGAGTAAAGTGATGTATTTGTCCAGAGCATAACAAAAACAGCTGGGAGGTGATAGAGACAGACTGTACACGACAAACCAAAGATGAGTGCAAGGGCACTACTCTCCTGTTCCACATAAATTCTGCCAACCATAGTGGAAACCCAAGTCTGGTAGACATATATTTCACCTTACTCATCATATGTTTGCAGTAATCTTGATCAGTATTAGAAAAAAAAATAAGCTGTGGTAAATAAAGGGAACCACTGACAAAATACAAAAAAAAGCAAAGCAGCAGAAGCCTAGCTCACCTGTGAAATCAAGAGCATTTACTCAATGCATCGCTTTATAACAGCAGCAATATGCAAGAGGAACACAGCAAAGTATCTTGTGAGCTACCTGTAAACTTAATAGGAAAACTGTTTGCAAGGTAAACAGATTAGAGCTCTGAGGTGCTACATTTTAAAGTATCCTTTAGAACTTGTTGGCATCGAGGAAACACAGCACTTTGTAGACAATTATGCACTGTGCTGGGTCAAGCTGGAGATTTTGTGAAAAATTGTACCTAGCACTTAAGAGGGAGAAAAATATGCACATGGGAAATTTTGTGCTTTGACTAGTACAAAAGCCATAACACAACCAAAAACAGGTTACACCAATAAGAGCAACAACCATATTAACAGTGAGAGCTCCTTCAGGCAGTAAGGAGCAGAGATAAGCAATTAGGCCAGTGAAAACAAAAAACTATAAACCATGAAATAGGGAATCAAGAAATCACACTTTTTGTATGAACACTCACTAAAATCCACTAAAAAGCTTCATTAAGAGCTCTGGTTCTCACTCTCAACTAATGTTTCAATTTTTTTTTTTCAAATCTCCAAATTGGCAGAACAATATAAAAATAAAAAAAAAAACAAAAATCTAAATGCACTAATAATAGTCAAACATTTTTGCTCAACTAGCCTCTGATAAAACCATGGGAAAATTAGGAGAGAGGTAGTTATCTATCATTAACATCTCCAACTGGAAGGATTTCAGCCCCCTTTTGAGAACATCAGTCTCAGTGTAAAATATTGAAACCAAAAGAGGAAAACAACTTCAAAAGCAAGTTACAACAAAAACAAAAAGAAAAGGCTAAATCAACTGCAACATTATTCATGTGTCAGGACTCCCATCTGAGAAAGATCAAGGTGACAACCAGGAAACGGTGATTCACCACCTGACCGTTAGCCAGGAGACACAGATAAGTACCAAACTGAAGTTTTTGCACCTTTAAGACAGAAGAAGCTGAAAAATTTAAGTACTCTGATATGTACAAACTTAAGCAAGTAAATGTGATGACTCTGAAGTACGCTGGTTTTAGTCTAAAAAATACACAATGTTACATGTGAATTGTTTAAATCAAAATACTATAAAATGTTTAACTGTAGGATTATTAATCAAATCCCTTCTAATATATGAAATGCTAAGATGATTATGAAAAAGTATTTTTGCACATTTTATCATTCAAATTACTTTCCTCACCCTAAAACTTGCACTACTCAGGATGTATTTCCTATCAGGAAGATGTGAGCTCATCAGCAATCTCCTCTGCCTGCCTATGGAAAAGGTCAATTTGCTAACACTTTCTCATCAGTCACAGCTCAATCACCATATCTGGTTTACATCCAAACAGCCAGCCACTGAGCTAAGCAGCTGAGATTAAACTAGGTCTGGGTGACTATCATACAAGTTTCCTAAAACAAAACAATTTGCTGAGAGATTACCTCTTCATTCATATCAATGTGCTGGTTAGCATTAGATTAAAATAAAAGTCTTTAAGACAGGATCAGTTATAAAAAGAAACTCTTTCTTACAAAAAAGTCAAGGCAACTAATTTCCCAGGAAGCTAACTAGCACAAAGCAACAACATGGTTCAATGTATTATGAGAAGATGGAAAGAAGGAAAAATTTTCTGACACCTTGGAGGCAGAGTGATCATATCACAGGCAAAACGGAACTTTCACTAACGGCTTATGTCTTAAATACTATGCCAGTTAGGGAAATAGAAATAAAAAAAAACATTTTTACCACTGTCATTACTTCAGTTTCTAGCGTAATAACATGGACTACACAAATACATTTCTTGCTGACAGTAGAGGAGATCACTGTTATTTGACCAGTCCTTCCTTCTCTTTTTTTCTAGTTTATGAAGAAAGCTATTCCCTTGCTTAGCTTTCAGTTAACATTCTCATCAACATAACAGCTTTATTAGTCTCTCTCTTTTAACACTTTCTTAGTGTCTAAGATATCATTCCCTCTCATGAGACATACCATGACTACAGTGCCAGGTAAACCTCTAAAATAGCAGCCTTTATTTGCTCTTGTCGTATCTCTACCCACAGCATAAACTGTGTCTACAACTGAAGATCTGCAGATTAACAATCATTAAGAACAATTACTGTGGCAGTATCAACAGTGCATGGGCAGCAACAGCATTTGTGCACTTCAGCAAGTAGACACTAAAAAATGCAAAATTTTTTGGAAACTTCCCTAGAATAAAAGCACCAGAAAGGATAAAACAGTTCCTCTCAGTGTAACACACCAGAATAGCATGTCAAACAGCCCTTTTCTCCAAAGTTTCTGGGGTTTGAGTGCTGTTGGCAGGACAATGAAAGACAAGATCTGTCCCGTGTACTCTTAATATATGCAAGAAAGTATCAGTGAAGACTGGACTCTGAGCTTGAAAATTTCACTTTCATAAGAATGAAACTGTCACTGTGAAAAGACTATTAAGAACAAAAGCAGATTAAAGGAGCTAGGCTAAGAAAATTAAACTAATAAAGATTTTGAGTTTTCCGATCAGTCTACAACGTGATGGAAACTGTCACCAGAAGCTTCTATGAAAACATTTGTATAAATATAATTGACTAATATTCTGCTGCCAGTTTTCCCTAAAGCTCTCAAGTAGGGGCTACTGCCTCTAAAATATCCACTATATTTTTCCCATGAGAGTGTTCCAAGCTGCCATTTTCTATTAGGTAGAGCAAGGGAGAAAAAAAAGTGACGGAATAAGAAAGAAATCCCAGGGAGAAGTATTGCTCCTGGATTGCATGCCTACAGTGCTGACTGACTCATTCTTAAATGGAAGGCCCAAGCTTAAAATGTTCCCTGGTTCAAGGACCAGTCAAGCTCATTAACCCAACCCAAGGGATTAAGGCTATGAAACAGCCAACTTCAGCTGCTATACTCCAGGGCCTCCCAAATGCTACTCAACCCAAGCATCTCCATGCATTACATTTGCAAATCCAAACTGGTCTCCTGACTTTTACTGCATTTTACTGCTCAGCTTGCTCATGAATAAAGTAAGGAAGGTCAGTAGTCACTGATTATGTTAAACAGTTATTAGAAAATTTCACCTCTTGTTTTTTCCCTAACAAAATGAAAGGGTCCCATTCACTCACAAAAAAACCCAAAAAAAAACAAAAAAAAACCAAAAAAAACACCTAAACTAACCACAAGATCACTGCAGGCCCGTAGGTGGTGAGCTCATAAAATGGGAAGCTTTTGAAGAAGACATACAGAGATGACAGCAACTTCTGCAACTTCAAACAACCTTGCTTGTGAGGAGAGCTCCTCTCAGCAGCAGAGCATGGCATAGAGGAGCTGGCAGGCACACCAGCACTGGCTGTGCATTACAATCCAGCACCACTCAGAGACACGTGTATGGCAGAGGCAGAGCTGTGTCTGAGCTAATACATCTTGACTTGCAACACAGCAAATGACCTGGGACACGATGCTCTGCTGACAATGCTATCCTGCTTTCCATTCTAGATCCCATTAAGGGATCCTCATGCTTGCACTTGCACTGCACTCCACTGAGAATTACTCATCTCTCACTAAAAAGAGCAGATATGCTTCATTCATTTTACACCAACACAGGAATGGGGTCAAGTATGAGCTGTGCAATAGCTGTAAGTCAGCTGAACAGCCATCGTTCTCCACACTCTTCTCCGTTATTTTCTGTATCTGGACACTATAACACGGACCCCTAAGCAGCAGCCAAAGCTACTCCAATGATCTTCTCTGACCCAAGTTTCACTGATGCATATTCTGCAAAGCACATTCAAGACTCAGAGAAATTACTCCTGCTTGAATGTTGATTTTTACTGTCATTTGAGCTGAGATGGCTAAGGGCTTTTCACGCTCTTAAGTAATATGCATCCTGAAAGCTCTATGAATACTAAAAAAAAAAAACAGCTTAATAGGTGGTGGACTCTGAGCTCATAAAAACCAAAGCATCTTCATCACACTCAGGAAAAAGCAGGTATTTTGGAACAAACTCCAGATCCTAGGTCACTGAAGGCTTGGGAATTATGGAAATAGATCAATTTACAAGGTTGCTCACATAAGAAAACCAGCAAGCATAGTAAGGAAAAAATGTGATAGTACTTCCTGCCTTTTTGGTCCTACAGCTTCAGAAGAAAACTGAGATAAGAAAGCAAATACAAATTTTAAGTGTTTGTCTGCATTGAATACTGCAATGTTTTATGAGTTGATGCAGTGCATTTAGTCTCCCATTACACAGCATCATCAAAATTATAGAGTCTCTCCAATTAAATTAGTGGTATTTCTGGACCTGACCTGTGGATATGTTACCTAGCCCTGCTAGTTCATATATCAGCAGCTTTCTTAGCTGCACATTGCTCTGCATTCATAAGAACATATTTAAGGACTTAAAACAATCAATATAAACACAAATATTTAGAAAGAAAAGAAATGGATGAAACAGCAACACCCTGTGAAAATTTCTGACTCATTTAACTCCTGTGATAAGAGTCAGCAACAAATTAAGATCATTCTGCGCACACAAAACCAGAGTTCCCAACAGGTTTGCATATTGCAATCTAATCTGAAAAGAAAAAGAGCTCTGGTTCAGAAGTTTCCTGTACACTTGTGGACTCTGAGATTCATTTACTGAAATGAAGAAGCTAGAGAAGGACAACCCAGAAAACAAATGTATTTTCAGCTGTACAAGGTGTTTAGAGGCCATTTGCAGTAATTTTGAGTCATCATAAACAGCCAATAGCATATTACACTAGTATGAAATGCTATCCAGAATGTTGAAATTTAACTGAGAGGGAAGGGATTTCATTATTGCTATTATTATGATTATTATATTACTATACTGCAAATAGGTACTGTGGAGACACAGCATCCATGATTACAGTCTGTGATTCCACAGTCAGCTGTGGAATTCAAGAAGAAAATTCCAGCTTGCAAACAGTTTGCAGATGTTCAAGACTTCATTAAAAATACATTGTCAGAACCAATTGGGAACAAAATGCAAGTCTGCAGAAGTCTTTCAGAGTTGTTGTGGATTCCTTTTTGTGTTTTAATTCCAGTGTAGGCATATTCCAAAATGAATACTGTTTCCATTGTGAGTTTACCACAAACAGTACAACACTGTGCTAATGCATAATAACTTGAAACATTTTATTTGGAAATAAAACAGAAAATGCACTTTTATTATTTCCTTTGATAAAATGAAATTGGTAAATCTGTGAAAAATATGTTTTTTACATCTACTACTACTTTTAATTGAAACTTAGTCATGTAGATACCACCACTACAGTCTATAACCCTCAGTGGTAGGTCTGCTTTCACCACTCAGAAGTTCAGCTGCCTGCATGCCCAGGTCCATCTCTGGTATTGCCTAGCAGTATAACTACTAAAATAGAGTAGAAAGGAACTCTGGAGGAAGATAACAACAGTTATACTGTTGTCAGTACAGAGAGTTACAGATTTTAAGATTATCCAGACATCATCATTAGGTCAAGGATTCATGTAGAAAGTACCAACACAAAGTTATAAAATTGTGGAGTGTGGTTAGCTGGCCCTACTGGGAATCTTCACCTCCAGTCATCACCATCAACAGTGTTGACAGAGCTGGTGGAAGATGGCAGCCCAGCAACACAGGGTCTATAGAAAGGAGACACACTGGACAATCCTATCCAGCCAACGCCTGCCAGGCCAGCAAGAATTTTAAGCAGTGTGAGCATACTAGAACAGAACCTAGCAGCTCATTAATTCCTAGATATCTTTCGTATGCATTATCAAACAAATTCCTTTACACTTTTAGGATGAATGTATCCTATATGGAGAATCCTTTTTATATCCTGCTCAAACAATATAAGAGTGGCAACCTTGGCAAAAATTCTGTTACTGGCAAAGCCAATAACCAAAGAGGCACTAAATATGGAAGTCACACTCATTCTTAGGATTTTACAGAATCAGGACATCTATTTCCTCTGCAATCAACAATGTAATTTTTCTTTATATAAATACATGAATAAAATACAAAAGGCATGTACTTTATTTCAAACACTGTCTGGGGTTAGCCATACCAGGCAATTGTGCATTGCCAAGCATTGATTTGATTTTCATTATACTGCACTGACGGCAAAGTCATTTATCTTTTCTGCTCCCAGTCTCCTTTTATCTTTTCCGTATGCTTCTGTACTTTTCCTCTATCCTGCAGTGTTACTGAATGCTGATGAGCAGAAAATGGTACAAAACCACAGACAACCTCTTTCAGATTAAAGTTCAGGTACAGAATGTCCAACTTTTTCCATTCTGGGGTTTCCAAAGAAGCTGAATATTTGGCATTGTCCAGGTATAAAAAGATCAGTTAACTACTTCACTGGAAGTCCTTCTCTAGAACAGACAGACTTTCAAACAATGAATGACGTTTCACTCGTAGTTCTAGTATCTTTCCCATTAAAAATAGAAATTATACTCCTGTCACCACAGCCTTGGATATTTAAACAAAGAAAAAAGAAAAAAAGAAGCAGTTTTCCACATACCAGAGCCACGATTCTTTAACTTTTTTTTTTTGCATTCAACTTGTTATATTTTTAGATTACTTGCATTCCATAAAAATCAGGATATGGCAATATAAAGAAAAAAATCTTCCTCGCCTTATGGTACTGATACTTTACATGTTAGCATCTCACCAGTGATGTGCATACAACTGACAACTATCGACTCACCAGCTGAACTTGCCATTATTGGTTTGTTAGTATTGAATCAGGATTGCTGTAACTCCATTTCTCACCAAAACAAAACCTAAGTATTTAATGTCATGAGAGACAATACATCCCTCTTGAAATAAAGTAGAATGAAAATTTGTTCAAAAAAAACAAATGTAACAGAATTACAGTTGGAACACTATAGCTGATACTACACAAAGTAGACATTTCAGCTGCATTTCAGATCCCAGAGGTCTCTATGCTGTGCATGTCTGTACACAAGATGGTATCTGCACCTCTGCTGATTGCAGCCTGCTCAACAGAGTTAATAGAACTTAAAGAAGGATTCAGAATACTCCTGAACAGATACACTGGCTAAAATGCACTCAGGAGAGTGAAGATGATGGTCAATCTCAGCACAACTGCAACTGCTAATATTGTCAGACTTCTCACATAGCAGTGACCTGAACCATAACTACCCATGACTTCTAACAACAACCTTTAAATTCTCTGTTCACCTGATCAGGTGTATATATTATCACATTACCAGCATCTTTTTCAGCAAGACATTTTAGTCACCTTCCATAAAAGTTCTCTGCCACAAAACAGAACACACAACTGCCACCTTCTTGTCAGTCATGAACTCTTCTGAGTGTCACGAACTCTGCCACAACAGCAGAGATAAGCAATAAGCAATGTCTCCAGAACCAGTGAGGACAAATAAGCAGAAAAGTGTTCAGTCCATACAGAATTATTCAGAACAGGATGTACAAAATGTTGCAGGTGAATCTCATGATAGCAAGTGGCTGGTTGGTAAAATAGCATAAGAAATTTAACATCAGTAAGTGTAAAGGAATGTAAACAGAAAAACATAACCCTAACTATGTATACACATTAATAGTCTACATTAGCTATAGCTCAGGGAAGAGTTCTTGGGAATCACTGTGGCCAGCTCTCTGAAAATGTCAGCTCAGTGCTCAACAAATATTGAACAGGCAAACACAAAGTTACAACTGATTAAGAAAAGAAAAAAAACAAAAAACTTGTTATGCCATAGAACAAACTCAAGCACATCAACTTTGAGCATTGTAGGCAGGTGTGGCACCACCCCTCTCTCTCGTTCAGTGTTTCAAACAGGCAGTGTAGAACTTAAAATGCACAGAGAAAGGTGATAAGAATAAGAAAAGATGGGAAGTGAACCCCATGCAAAGAGAATTAAGTACTTTTGAGTTCTGAAAAAGCACAGCTAAACTATCTATAGACTCAGGACTGGTACACAGCAAATGGGGATCAATCACTGATCATCACAGAAAAAAAGAAAGTGAAGACAATGAAAATGTGGAATGAATGCATTTAAGTAAATGAGACATGTAAGTAAGATACACATCTTGTTGCGACCAATTATCAGAGTGTGAAGTCAACAGCTTCCAATGCAGATACTGTACATTCACAGAGAGCAGGTCCTCTGCCAGCTATTAAGCTAGTGGCCTATGTCAGGGTCACTGACATACATGTCCAGGTCAGGGTCACTGACAAACTGGAGTTTAGGAGTAATACTCCACTGATTGTCTTCTCTAAACCGGTCTCCATATAAGACATAGGAAAATATTTTTTTCTGTGTCTGTTCTTACATTAGGTGTGTTTGTATTTTTTAATAAATGCTGGGAAAAAAAATATCTCAGTGTAAACTAACATGACTCAAAGACCAGCTCTGGTGGCAGATCCCTTAAATAGTGCCTCTTCCTTGTGGGTAACAGGACTTTTTCCTTCAACTATAGTGACCGATGCAATTCCAATAGACTCTAGAAAATAAATGGTAACAGGTTCTTAATAATCAGGAAGGTGAGATACAGATAGAAACGGTAACATCTTATTCTTCTGAAGGGTCTTGCTTGTAATTCACACATACCTAGCAGTGGTATTAACTTCTCCACCCCGGCAATAATGACTGCAGCTTGGATGTGAAAGACTCATGGTTAGAGGGATGCTTCACCAAGTTAGAGAGTTATAGTTAGCCATATTTCTCAAAGACACCTCCACGAGTCATCAAGAGTGGCAAAATATCTTCACAGAGTTTTATATTTTTCATCCTCCAGATTTATAATGGCATATCACTAAAAAGGACAGTTGTGCATTTCCTTCTCATCTCAAATTAGATCCACAGACTATCCACATATTAGACAAGATGGTTTGGTTGAAAGGTCATTAAAATTTTTTTAGTTTTTCCATTGGATAATTGCAGGCTCACTGTCTAACCACAGATCACTAGATTTGACCGAAACGATAC
Organism: Anthoscopus minutus; assembly: GCA_013399455.1. Classification (NCBI taxonomy): domain Eukaryota; kingdom Metazoa; phylum Chordata; class Aves; order Passeriformes; family Paridae; genus Anthoscopus; species Anthoscopus minutus. Next base: position 79,895 of record VWYI01039934.1, on the reverse strand, counting down.
AGCAAAGTGTACAAGCAAGGGAGGGAGAGGAACAACACGGGTCTGTTCAGTAGCAGCTTTCAGCTACACTGCTTTACTCACAATGGTAAAATGCAATCTCTGGTTCAGCAGCACTATTTGAACTTATGAATGAAAAGCACACAATTCCTTGGACCTGAAAGATGGTGAGTCTGAAGTGACTAGAAGCCACAAAGCAGTCAAAAAACAGAAAGATAAGAACACTAAAATCTGTGGGTAGAGAATGTTAGATACAGCAGAGCTTGTTCAAGTTCAAGAGACAGACTTCAAAAAATATGGAAAAGCACTTCAACCCGTAATTGTAATTACAACAACAACTCAACTTAATGAAAACATCCCAGCATCAGTAAATCGTGTCAGCATTTGAGAGGAAGCATCTTTCAGAGAAGATAGATTCTGCTGGGAAATCAGTTTTGTTCTTTTCCGGACTTCCTCATGTAGGTACTGCAAGGTGTCATTGTACTGGTGAGAACAGTTACAGAACAGAATGTATAATTAAATGTATTTAAATACTTCGAATGCTTCTAAAGCACAAATGTACATACAAAACAGCACTCAGGATATTTCTTCTTAGCCATCAACCCTGAATAACAGAACTGTGAAGCCAGGCAACTCTACACTACCAGCTGCACTATGATTCACAGATCCTTTTTATCCTCACAATACTTCATGGTAGTATAATCATTCCTAGTCATGTGTGATTCATCAAAGCATTTTATAGTAAAGACAAATGTTATAATATGCCCTATTGTAACCATGCAAATTACTTACCATCATTTCCATACCTAAATTATGCTTTCACTGAACTTTTTCTGCTGCTCAAGCAGCTCTCATGTTCCAAGCTAGTTCAGCATTTCAAAGTTGTTTCATAGCAAGGAATCCCAAGTTTTCTGAGAGGTGTTCTTCTTCCCCTTTCACTTTCTCAAGCCTCTTTATGCTTTACACATCACTGTTTTAAAAAGGTTTGCACGAGGTTCTTAACTCTAAGCTACCACCCATTCTCCTCTGTATGCCTCACATATTTTCTGTGGACAGAAGTTAATGGAAGCTCACTTGGCAAACTGTACGGTACTTGCCTCAGCAACTGTGAACAGATCCTCTGTGGATCACCACAAGCCAAGCAATACAGAGATACAAGGAAAAGTTTCAAACTCCCTTTTTCTTCACCAAGATACATATTCCCAAGGGATTAATCTTTCTGCTTGCTTGGGGCCTATTAACTTTAATATACTGTAAATTAATACTCATTGCTATGCTGTCCACAAGAGATGCAGTATTTTCAAGCAGGAAAGTTAATACAGTCTATTTCCTAATCCTCCACCTATTAAAACATTTTTTAAAGTGATTGTCAGGGTCAGCAGGTGACTGCAATGCTATTTTAGAATGGCTCATATTAACTGTTAATTATTAATTTAGATTAATATAATCTAAATTTTCACTTCAGGCTTAGTGGTCTTGGCTCAAGAATAAACATTCAACAGCCCTGGAGCAAGTAAAATAGAAGACAAGTACAAACCACCACTCCACATTTGACAGTTGTAACAAGAGATCACAATAAAGATCAAACATAATCTGAGCATGGCATGACAGGAGACTTCCAAAGAAGGGCAGAATGCTACTACTACCCCTGCTGGTGCTTATTACAGAAAGGTTGTATAGTAAAAGTATTGTGGACAGAAATGAATCAGATATTCCCTGTGATCACTCTGTTCCTTTACTTTAGAGCTGCATATTTAACATTTTAAATATACAGAATTAATAAGGAATTAAAATCAATGGTTAATGATCAGAAGAAAAGCAAGTTTGGGCATCACTCCCTTTCTATCCCCCAAATCCAGTTAGTAGAATCTCAGTAAGAATTGAGAGAAGAATGAGAAGAATTATTCCTTTAGTCTTGTGAGAAGAAAAAAAAAACCCAATGTATGTCATCTCTGATGCAGCAGTAGCCAAAAATCTAAGTATTTATGAATGCATATGCTTTGAATTAAGCAGTACATCTTATCACTCATTGACATTCCCGCATACAGATTCAGGCTTCTATATGAAAAACAGACATCCATCTATCAGACAAAAAAACTAAAACTATCAAACTTTCTCATCAGGTATAAATCAGTTTTCCTTTCTCCCATGGAATTTAAAGTGCAACAATGAACTTACTGAACTTACAACATTATCAGATTTCAACCATATAGGAACACTTTTCAATAAAACAAAACACAGCATGATGTTATTATTGTTCAACAATGGTCTGTGATTTATTTAGCCAGGGGATTGAAGAGCTAAAAGAAACACATGTGGTATGCAAATGATTCCTTTGAACTCATTCTGTAGGAATCCATTTCTCTTCTTCCTCCTCCACCTTTTATTCCCTTTTACCTTTATTAACTGAAGTACTACTTTCCATCTTGAGGATATGAACTCTTAATTGAGGTTCCAAGCTGCTGTGACTAACAAACTATCACCACGATTGGGAAAAGAGGTGAGAGGGAAAAAAGTGTGGGTACCTCCAGAAATAAGTGCTAATAATCACCTTTTGTTTCTTATCCTCTCCCCCATGCAGTTGTTTCAAAGAAATAAAATATCAGTCTTCTTCTTCTGTCCCACATTGCCACATAGCACTAGGGTATGCTGTGAACAAAATGCATTGCTAAACATTTCTCAAGATAATCCACTGTGGGATAACTTTTTTTTTAATAAACTTTAGGTCATTTACCCTTCAAAGAGAAACATAATCTGCTTTCAAATTATGCTGTTCCAAATACAAAGATAACATGCTCAGTTCTCATTTCTAACTGTTCTTCCTAGGTCTCAACAGCATACAGCAGCCAGAAAGCTGCCAGGCAGGAGCAGCAGAGGATCTCCTAGGGGTACCATTCAGTGGAACCAGGCCAATAGAGCTGGTTCTCTGGCACCTGTCCCCACCCCAGTGCAGGAGAGGCGTGCCAAGGGATGGGGCCACGTGCCGAGCTCAAGCAGCTGGACAGTCACAGCAACCACTACAGGCTGGAATAAACTTGAGAATGAGAGCATTGCCTGCAAGGCAGTCAATCAGCCTCACGATTTCCACTGCTGCAATCTGTCCTGTGCAAACAATACACTTAGAGAGTAGTAGAAAAGGACATGTGAGGCCATGGAGGCTAGACCCTGGAAAAGTGTTATTTACAGATTCACAGAATATGCTGTGTTGGAAGGGATCCATCAGGATTATGAAGTCCAACTCTTGGCCCTGCACAGCACCATCCCCAAGAGTCACTCCATGTGCCTGAAAGTACATTGTACAAATGCTTCTTGAACTCCGACAGTTTTGGTGCTGTGACCAGTTCCCTGGGGAGCCTATTCCAGTGGTCAAGCACACTCTGGAGGAAAAGCCTTTCCCAGCTATCCAATCTAAATCCCCTTGACTCAGCTTCAGGCCATTTCCACAAGTCCTATCCCTGGTGACAAGAGTAAAGAGATTGATACCTCCCCTCTGCTTTCCCTCACGAGAATGTTGAAGACACAAGGAGGTCTCTCCTCAGTCTCCTCCAGGCTGAACAGACCAAGTGACCTCAGCCACTCCTCACAAGGCTTCCCCTCAAGAACCTTCACCATCTTCGTGGCCCTTCTTTGGACACTCTTTAATGATTTCATGTCTTTTTGATACTGTGGCACCCAAACCTGCCCCCAGCACTGGAGGTGAGGCTGCCCCAGTGCAGAGCAGAGGGGACAATCCCTCCCTTGCCCAGTTGATGATGCTGTGCCTGATGTCCCCAGGACAGGGTTGGCCCTCCTGGCTGCCAGGGCACTGCTGACCTGTGTTCAACTTGCCAGGGACCAGGACCCCCAGGACTCTTTCTGTAGCACTGCTCTCCAGCTTCTCATTCTATTCTGACACCTGATTGAAAAAAACTTTCAAAGAAGCTACCTGAACTGTGAAAGCATCCCCTCAGAAAAGGAAGAGTTCTGTAAACCCTACAATATGTTAGAAGAAAATCAAATTAACTAGGTATACTATGAATGAAGAAGTACTGGGACAAAGGTAAAAATAAGGCGGCATTTGTGCAGGTTTTCCAACATGAAAACAACAGGTCAAGGCAAGCCTAAAAGGTGAACATTACAGACACCAGACTGTTCCAAAAAAGGAGGGCTTGGACTGGAAACAGGCATGAATCTCCAAAATGAGTGGTTACTTTCCCACCACTGGATATAGAAACTGGGAACAAACAGGCTGTTTCTTGTTCCTTTAAGAAAAATACAATTAAAATTTACCTACAGCCTAGAGGAGACATTGGTCTATAAATAAATAAAACACACATCACTCTCCTCCATCAACAAATACTTTATCAATCACTCAACTAGATGTCATTTAAGTCTGTAATACATTTTCACAATAGAGTACAGCTACTACAGAAGGTACACAGGAAAGCACTGGCTTGACTGACAGATGTTCAGGCAGGTGCAGAAATGGGTTCACCTTTACGTTGTTCTGGAGTGAGATACCTCCTACAGATCATTTGGCACATCATTTTTGCTTTTATAGCAAGAGCATGACTCTTACAGAAACACGCTAATTGACTCTTGCTACTTCCTTGGAAGTCAGAACGCAGAATTCATGTTGATGCCACGGACAGGTGAATAAGTTAATGAAGTCAAATATGACAGCACAACATAAGAAGCATAAGGAGACATGAAACAACATAGTACAAAAAGCAGAGTGCAGCTCGAGTGCTCAGTCCTGACTATGAGCTGCATTGTCACAGCACTTACTACTAATCGTATGCTCATTAGCACATGAAAGGGAAGGGAAATAGAGTCTCTTCTCTTACATCTCCCTCCTTTCCTTGCTTGTAATGTGGGAAGTAGGAGGAACTGCAGGCACTTCACTCTACCCTCCTCTGGGCAAATGGCAGGGAAGGAGTGGGAAATACTAAGTCTCAGACCTTTCTATTCTATCATTAGCTAGCAGAGACCTCGGATGAAGCAGTTACAGGCTGAACTTCTGTTGAATGTACAGAATTACAATTAGGAAGCTGTTCTGACAACCATCAGGCCAGGAATCTGCTGCCTCTCTCTCCTCACAGTAATTGCAGGCAAGCCATAAACCTACGAAACAGCTGCAAATTAAGAAACTGATTTGTGCTTTTTGACAGTCTTCTTGCTACTATATACGAAGTACACCACTGCCCCCAGATACTTGCAGGTGATCTTCCTAGCCTAAAACAAAACAAAACAATGCTTCCAAACTCAAGTCCTTTAATTCAATAGCATTATTTGCAGAGTACATCTGGGCACTGACATTAGTAAAACAAAATATCACATTTAAATACAGCATGTATTACAAGTGCTGACAGAGAGCAATTTTTAAAGGAGTAAGCACAATAAATGTACAGTGCTTTCCTAGTGCATTCAACTTGCAAATTCAACCAGAAATCAATAACAATGGAGTGCAAGTTTGCAATTTATGTTTTTAACAAATTCCCTGGCATATTCAGTTTAGCATGGATGCTGATCACATAGGTTTTTGTTTGTTTGTAGCATGTTTTGTAGCTGCAGTATTTAAAAATTAATAAACTAGAAATTATTTTCAATATACAAACCCAAAACAGATTGGGTAAACAAATATTGATACAGTGATTCTGAAAAAGCTACCACTTCTTTGGATTTCTATTGTATTATAACACCGCTTCCCACTTAAAATAATTCACAGTAGTAAGTACTGAACTGAGCAATAAGAAACTTGCAGAACCAGTCTGTTGTTACTACAGAGAAAATTTCACAAATGCAAAAGAAAACACAAACATACCTACCTATATCCACCTGTGCTTTTCTAGCTCAGTGTGACTGCATACTTCCCAATACACTCTTTCTAACATGCAGTTTATTTTTAACTGTTTGATGAAAGCTATTCTGAAGAAGGTAAGTCTGGGACATTAGTAATAAAAAGCAAAAACGAATGTGCATCATTTTAAGATTCACGGATATGTAAAGATTAAGTATTAGAAGTCTGCATTGTACTAGGCTTTAGAAATATGCATGATGCTTCCTGTGTTAGCTGTTACCTGTTTATCAGATAAACACGAGGCCTCCCAGTGGTAAGTGATGGGCTAACAAAAGCTACTTTGCAGGGCTTCAAAAGTAGAGCACAACTCTGCAGCTAGACTTAAATTCAGGTTGCAGAGAAAGGAAATTTTAATTGAAGACCAGTTCTACTTTTGATAGTGAAAGCATTCAACTGTAAACAATATGCTCACCCACAAAGAATTATCTCATGTATAATTGCTTCGATACTGATTAATAAATAATAACTGATGAAGAGACTCTGCTGGCAGTTACTGCCATCAGCTGAAGGGAGGGCCTAAGGTAAAGCCTCAAGCCTTTAACTCAGGTGATCATTAGCTGACAGAAATTGTCTGGGTTTGAGATCATTCTTACTATTAGATAAAAATATTAATACATTTTTCAAATACAAAATAATTTTATAAAAGCTACTGGACGAACTGCATATTAAGTGCATAGTTATTTAAAACAAGACTGGTATTTTCAGGTTTTTCTAGCAACTAACAAAAGACAAAACTCACTGGGAAAAAAGTTATTCTGCTGTTCAACATGGGGTTTTTTTTTCTTTTTCTTAGACAATTACTGAAAGTCAGCTCTTTAGTCTCCTCAGACTGATCATCACACTTCAGATAAGGGAATGCTCAACACAACTGTCCAGCTGGAATCACTGTACTATATCCAATCATCTTGTCTCAAGGACATGAATAAAAGCATGGTCCCATGCTGGAACTAAACCAACATGAGCTGCTGGACATGTACCGATTCTGACCTAAATCTGCTTATGTCACTCTGTTCACCAGCTCTTCCTGAACAAAAATAATTTTTCACTTGTGCAGAATAAAGCAACTATTACTACATGGATCCCATTTTTGAGACCACTTTATCTTTTCTAGTTACATTAAGCCAAACTGAGCCCCTCAAGCACATGCCTGAGAGAATTCAATGCCAGGACCTTTATGCAGGTTCTCTGAAAGCCACTAAGCACTACAGATACAGTAATTATCTTACTGTTCTTTAGCCAGATTAATAGAGCTCCTCCTCATTGGCCAGGGTAAGACTTCAATGTACTGTAAAGCTTGTGAACATTAATTATATCTTAGATAAAGTAATGCCAAAACAAAAGCAGTACAATAAAGGTTGATTTTATTCTGGTGTAATTTTTACCATAAAATCTTTCTTAGCCTTAAGATCTTTGTATCATGACAAAGTACTCAGCACTGATGGCACTACAATAACATTCAATACAGCTGAAACCAAGGCACACCTGGTCATACAGGTCTCCAAAATGGAACGTGCATGGGTTCAGTCAGACAGTGGAGGTCCTACCCTGAGCAGCTGACCCAGCTGCAGTCAGCACGCACTGCAAGTCCAGCAAAAGGTGCTGCCATCACTTTGGAATAGAAGCAGGTGTAGGAAAAGTGAAATCATGTAAAATTCCTCTTTGGGTACTGCCTCCCTTCAGCATTTTTCCTCCCACTCACCATGACCCAGCTAGCACAGCTAGACAGCCACTTTCTTTCACAGCTGCTCATTCCCATCTGCTCTGGTACTGTCTGCACTTGTCCCTTTAACCCCTGCACCCACAATTCCTCCTGACTTCAATCCTTTCCATACACTTTCTTTTTCTGTTTTTAGCAGATGGTCCCCCCAAAAAGAGAAACCCTTCAGCGTTGCCAGTTGGTATCTTATTTCCATACCAAGCTCCACATCCCATCCACAACAAAAAGGAAGAATAGGAGAAGATGAATCTCCTGGAAATATCTTTTACAACACTACATTCATCTCCACTGATATACTATGTGCTGCCTCCTTCCACTCATTCAAAAAGAGAAAGAATTAACAGGGGGAAAAAAATGAATTAAAATAACTTACGAGACACTGAAAAGCCATGCAGGAAATAGCAAGTTTTCCATGTTCAGCTGACAAAGGAATGAGAAACAGAGGGTTTGGAGAATAGAAACACTAATCCAAGCAGGGGAAAAAATAAATAACGACAGCAGGAAAAGGCCTGGTGATTGAAATCACAAATAAAGACATCAGTGAAGGAAAGAAACACAGAGATGTGACAGACAATACAATCCAACCAGCAATATTTTGCTTTTAAGAATTACTGACAATTAACATATGATGCATGATGAAGAAATGCAACATAAAGTCTAGAAGCAAGTAAACATGTGGAGGTAAGTGGTGTTTTCTGGCAAAAATGACAAGATACAGATCCCATTATTTTCCCCAACTGCAGCTGGTACAACTGCTAGAGCCAGATACTCATCAGCTAAGCCTGCTTGTAAGGGAACTCCTCCTCCCTCAAAACAGCATCACCTCAAGTACCACCCAAGTAGAACTACACTGCTCCCTAGTCCATAGCAGCATAGATGACTGCACCACTGCTCTTTCCACAGGAATGAAGTCCCTGCCTAAAGACAAAGGCAGCTGAAGTGATTTCCTGTAATGCCAGCTCGACCTGAATAACATATTATATACCTGTAATACATATAAAAAGTCAGCTCTGCTTTTAAATTACTTAATCTGGAAGGGATTTGGATCAGACTCATATGGACTAAAGAGTTATAGATGTGATAATGATATGTTCTAATTGATAATGATATGTTAATGAGATGTTAATGCGATGTTCTTTTTTGCTCCTAAAAATAACTGCTTCTCTTAATTCCCTTTTCCCAATTAATTTTAGTGTATGAAATACAAAACATCTTCAGACAAGAATTATATAGGCCTATAGCCACATTAAATATTTTGACTGGCTACTTAAGCTTTCCAAAGGGCAGTTTCTATTTAAAACTTGACTTGTATTGAATGTCATGCTTAGATTTAAACTAATTTTGAGGTCAGCGGCATTCCTTGCGAAAAAATAGACAGTTAAGATTTAAGCAATTTTGAGGAAAAAATCTGCTTTTCATCTCACAGATGAAGCTTCTATTCCTCAAAATTTATTCACCTTTGACCACAGCACTTTATTAATACTGGTCACCTGGAAGAGAAGCGAGATTATAATCATTAGCATGCTGTCAAAATTTGAAAGGACATCCCAATCCTCCCAAAATGTTTTGTGAATCAAAACCAGGTTCGTAGAAGTGCCAAAAGTAAAAGTATATGCAAGCTGGAGTCCTTTAGGCGTCTACTTACAAATACAATCTATACAGCATTAATTAAAATGAAGATTCACCAATATAAGAAACAGGCTATCAAATTGCTTCAGCTGAAAGTTTGGGTAATTTTCATGAAAATCCATTCATTTTTAGAAGCAAACTTACTTTTATTATACATTTAAGTTAACTGCCATGGATGCGGGGGTAACTATGTTTTAGTAAAAAGTGGCTTTGAAGGAAACTGCAAAATTTGAAATTCTGTGTGCAGGGATACAGATAATTTCAAATTCACCCAGTAGCGTCCATGAACTCCTGACAATGCAATATAAGAAGCTCAAAAAGATGGATTACCTCAGCAGTTCATCTGAAAGAATCCAGCTCTGAACTGAAGAACTTGCCGTCAGTTCATACCTTAAAAGACACTCTTTCAACAAAACTAAACCATGATAAAAGGTGATCAGATCCCAAACGGAACTGAAAAATAGTAAGATATATTTAACCAATAACCCAGTGCAAACTATTTCTGTGTCCCTGGGCATTAATATACCTTCGTGATAAGGGCTTTATAAAAAAAAATACTTAAAACTCTAGACTAACAAAACAATTTTACGGGATAAGAGACTATCTCAATCTATGCAGGATTTTAGTCGTCAAGTTTTCACGAAGATTAACCTACTAATTTTCATAACTGTTGGCGAAGTTCTGTACAGTGGTACTGTCAAGACGGCGGGATATACATATGTATCTCCTACATGTGCTGAACTGACAGACTCAAGCATAGCTATAAGGCTCTAGTAACCACAAACTCCTAACAAAAGAATACTTGGATTTTCTCTTCAGATCCCAGGTAAATCAAAAGTCTTGAGAATAGTTTTGGGAAACACAAGAACTTATCAACTGTTGTCTACAAGACATAAGTTTGCCTCTGTTTTCAAAGCATCAAATACATTCAAGAAGCAAAAGTCTACAGGATATGAGCTCTAAACAATGCTACCAGAAAATTAGTTAAGGAGGAAGTAGGTTGCATGTTTCAAACTGATGGTTCTGAGGTCCATCCTCCGTGTTTCAAATACTTGGTTATGCCAATAGCAGCGATAGGACAAGGAGTAATAGTTTCAAAACAAAAGTCGGCAAGTTTAGATTAGGTGTTACGGAGAAATTCTTTACTGTGAGGATAGTGATACACTGGGACAGCTTGCTCAGAAAAGCGGTGGATGACCTATCCCTGGAAGTGCTCAAGGCGCCAGGCTGGATGCGATTTTTGAGCAACCCAGTCTAGTGGAAGGTGTGCTTGCTGGTGGAAGTGAGGTTCAGAACTAGATGGTCTTTATGGTCCCTTCCAGTCCAAACTGTTCTATGGTCCTATGACTATTACATAACTCTCAGTAGTTCACATATCATTATAGGTTAAGGCACCTCAGGAGAACCATTTCTTAGTCACATTTCCTCCTTCTAGGGTGCCAGAGAGCAGTGTTACAGTCTGCTGGTCATGGTATAAAAGGGCTGAAGAAAGGCCCCCAGTGTCCTACCCAGCTGTTCCGGTAACAAAAACAAGACTTATTTCTTGATCCCTTCAGGATAGCCTAAATGAGACATGACAGTGCTGTCCCAGGTCTACCTTCCATCACTAAACCCTCGAATTCATGCTAGGACTCTGGTTGTAGCACAGAAAGTCAGATCAATTAACTGTTTTGGCTGAAAACTTACCACATTTTTAGTTATTTTTCAGGTTAGTTTTCAGCCAGATCATATGGCTGAACAGAGCTGACGGTTGGCACAAGGAATGCCAAGGATACCTTTGTCTCAGAGAAGGTGGATCAGCTCCCTCCACTGCAGCACAATGCTTAGGCTGGCTCAAAGTGTTTAAGGAGGTATTTCCTGATATGATCAGTCTGCAGCCTCCCCTCGTGCCCCCAGGCTATAGCACAAAATCATACAGTATTTGCCAGAGTATAAGGTAAACACCCCTTTGCTCAGGTTCACAGCTCAAACTGTTGTCTAGTCCTCTCCTTTACTTCCAGAACTATCTCTGTTTTGTTACCCACAGTAACTAAGCAGGAAGGGTTTCTCTGTTTTCACCTGAAAAATCAAGATGACAGCGCCGTGAAAGATTCTATTAAGTTGACAGCATTTCTCATGTATGTTTTGGCTTGTTCTGAGCTTGGTATTTGTACATGAAAACAAAACAGACATAAATAAAGGATTTTTTCTCTTGGACTTTTTCAAGGTGTAACTCCTGAAATCATGCCCTATTTGCAAAAAAGAGCTCCAGAAACTTAGTGCCTCCATCATCCTCATCCTCAGGAAGTGAATAGGTCACAAAGTCCTGCTTCTGAGAAAAAGATCTAAGAGAGAAATTACTATATCAGCCTCCTGAGCTAGCATACAGCACTCCAAGGGGCACATTGGTATCAAAGGAAGGAGACTGGAAACCTTATCAGAATTACCGCTTTAATAATCTCATGAACACTGGTAATGAAAAAGCTACAGAAAAAAACAAGAAAAAACTTCCCAAGAAAACCAAAGTATACTAAGCTAACCATTTACAAAAGGTACAAGACAAACCAAAAATGTTAGACAAACCTCCAGGAAAGGTCCTGTTCGGGAGAACAATACACACAATCATTAAACAGACTAGTAAATTCTAGAAATACTAATCAATAAAATATTTTAAGTATTTGCTGGTACAATCCCTTTACAAAAAGTGAGGGTTTTCAAAGTAATTAAATGTGTTTGGTACATTAGAAATACTTACAACTACTCCACTCTTGGTGACAGTTTCCCGGTATGTGAAATTGCACACTGCCCAAGCCAGATAATAGGTGGACATGAGAGGGGTCTGTGAAAAGTGATCTGTAACCCATCCATCTTCTTCAAAAACAGAAGTTTCAACTGGCATGTTGGACAAAGATAAGTAAGTGGCTTGATGTCTGATGCTGATTTTGAATGTGGCCTTGTAGATGGGTTCGTCAAAGCAAGGAAAAGCTTTTCTTGCATGAGTAGGAGAAAACTGCGTGACACCAAGAAACCTAGAAAAGCAGAAAACAAAAAGAAAAATTCATTACTAACTGTGTCTAACACTTGATTCATAGACATACCAAAAAAGACACTGCTTGATCATTGTGGTTTAAAGGAGAAAAAAATTACAACTGTACAAAATATACAGTGTTTGAACACTGCTTGATCATTTCCTTACTACCTCTACTGCAATGCAATAGAGAGAAATTAATGGTCTACAAATTTCCCACAAATCTGTAAACACCACACTGACACTAAATAAATAAACCCTCACCATGCATCAAACTTCAGGTTCTAGCAGTGTTGTTCATCAATATGTGTGGGGAAAAAAGTGAGCCACTGATGGTTATACAATGTAAAACAAGCACACAAAACACTTGCAAAACAAGTTCAAACCAGGATTTGACAGCCTTCAGGGAATTCACTCTGCCCTGAGACACTGACAGGGCGCTTTACCTTTCTTTGGGCATGAGAACTTACGGTCACACAGTGCACTCAGGAGGGTCATTGTTTTCCACTGCTGATTACTTCTTTACTGGCTGCATGCAGGTCTGGGACACAGTACTATATAGTACTGCTGTGTCTGTGCACATCCAAAAAAAACCATCCTGTGAGCTTTGCAGAATCACAAATGCAAGCAAATTATTAAACTAGCACAAAGTATTTCACTATTCTTCTTCATGTGCTTTTCTTTTCTTTTCTTATAGAGAGCAAACCCATGCTCTCAGTTAATGAGTCAAATTATGGAAAGATCTCTGAAGGAGGTAAAGGTATTTATTAAGCACATATGGGAAGAATGGGAAGGCTTTAGCTTGAGAATAAAACCAGTAACTGTTTTCTTTGGAACTGAGTAAGTTTTGATCCAGATACTGAATAGGAAGTTTTATGGATGGAGACTTACACATTTGGAGAAAACTCATGATCTTTTTGCAGAAACAAGAAGCTACACTTAAAAGGTTGAATTATGGAGTTTAGTAAGAGTATTTTCTGGAGGCATGTAGAATAAGAAAACTACCATGGGCCAACATGTAAATGTGAAGGTAGCATGTATGTAGGCTTTTTGAGTGGCATTGATTCAAGTCTTACCATCCAAGGCTTCATCTGTGAAAACAAGTGTGCAATTTTAGATACCAGCCAAACATTTATCAAAATTTTAGAGGCTGACTAATCATCTGTTATTCCTCTGACAGAAAAGGATGGGTGGATAGCTTTGATGTAATGAAAATGGTGGCACCTACTATTAATCAGTCTGTAACCATTAATCTGCAACATTATACTCTAACACTGACAGATCAAAAAACATAGGTAGCCCATAGGGAAAATAAAGCATCTAATTAACTTTTTCTAAAACTTTTTGGATTTTAGGCATATTTTGGAGGTAATGAAGAAATAAGTTTATTGAAATGTCACACCTTTTTCTTGCAAAGCGCATGACAGAACTAGATATATGTTTTCCAGTGAATTATCACTTCTTGCAAATAAGGATGACTTTTCAAAACCTTAAAAAATTATCCACCACTGAAGCAGCTACCATTGGTCTTTCTTCTAAAATAAAAAACCTTTTCTGGCTAATAATTACTGATGGAATTAATCACATTTTTTCTTGCCTCATTACAAAATACAGACTATTAAAACCAACATTTTGGATAAGGTTGCTACATCTAAGGTAAAAAGTTGGGTCCAGATATCCCAGCGTTAATCTAAAAAAATCCCATATTATCAGTGGATTTGCGCTACTGCAACCAAGCCAAATCAGCCAATTAAATGAAGCAAAGCAACTTAATTTATATGCAAAGTATTTCAAGTGGACCTGATTCTGCATTCTAGGCACACTCTAAACAGCTACAGACATCAACAGAAGCTTCAAGTGAGCATGGAAAACTGTACTGGCCTGTTATTAATAAAGCAAGAATGATGAACTTTCCTCTGCAATTAACAATTTTAATGAGCTCTGACACACACGTAAACACATACTTCGGAAATAGTTTATACTGAGATACTCCCTAAGTAAGGAAGCTTTCCCTCGTACCCTCTCCACATCTTCACTCTACTTCCCAGAGATCTTATCAGTCATCTTTTAATACATATTAGGCCATTGAAACAATCCCTTCACCAGGCTAATAAACCCTGGTAAACTCTTCTCTTCTGCGTTTTCACAGACAGACAGATATATCCACAAAGACATAACTGGGCAAACACATGGCAGTCAATATTTCTTACTAAAAATACATCAACTACCAATAGTAGTGATATTTATAATATGTGCATTACTATCAAACATCGATTTGCTTGTTGTGCCACAAAGCAAAACAAACAAAATCTTGAAACTGCTTAAGAAAAAAACTAAAGAAAACAAACAAGCTAAACCCAAAACACTGTCTCTGTTTACCTATTTCACTCGGTGTTCAAGTAAAACAAGCAGACTTCTACAGCAAGCCAGAAGTGAAGGGCAGGTTGAGTATTTCATCCTTCCTTTTACACACCTCTCTGGATACCAACACTTTTACCTCCTGTTCCCAAAAATATGGAAGGTTGTCCTTGAGGGAATGACAGGCTCACAGTCTATCTTCTCAGAATACCCATGGCAGTAACTTGCAGGTGTTTTAATTCCACCTTGCCTGTTAAAGGAAGACATGCTTCCTCAACAACCTATTTAGAAATCTTAGTTTTTACAAGTCTAAAGAATGTGTCTTTGTTATGCCTTTGTGATACAAGAATGTTTTTTATCTTTTCACTTATACCAAAGTTTGATGTTCACTTATATTATGGCTGCATGCTCTACATTAGCTCTATATTTCTGTTGATTACTGTCAGTAAATTCGAGCACATAATGCAAAGTAAATTTGTAGCGTATCACTTGCATTTTACATTTCAAGTACAATAGGAAAGACTTCAGTCAGAAAAGAAATACTTTTACGCAGCTTTTACATTTCAGGCTGATTTACAACATTCACCTGTGAAGGCCAGAGGAACTAACTTTAGAGGGGAAAAAATCATAAAGTAAAGGTTTTAGTATTTTTGTAATGCCTCACAGCAGAGTTATTTGCTCCTCATGTACAACAAAAGTGAAAAATTATGGCTTAGACCCTTTTACAGCAAGTACTACTCCAATGAGGCTGTTGTATTTTAATTGAATATAAAGATGTCAAAAAATCAAAGCCCGTCTGGAACAGCAAGGTCTCCCAGAGCATGCAAGTCTGTCTGTCTATCATAACAGAAGCTGTCCATGTTTGAGGACTAAAGCCAGATATATGAATCATATTTTAAAAATGGGTTATTAATCAGAATGCAAATTGTTATTATAAGAGCACTCTGATCAAAAAAGTTCCCTGGTTTAGAATGGGTATTCACTTTATACTACAGTGAGTCATTAAGCCTGTGCCAGTTTAAAAGGAAAAACACTTCTATTTAACACCTGAAACTACAACCATGCAATGACTACTTTTAAAAATGTTTTACTGAAAGAAATATAAGTAAGCTGGTGTAAAGGAAAAAACATGCCATGCCACTGATTTCAATACAGCAATGCTATCTTCCATAAGATAAGTATTTTGCCCATGACTACACTTAAGTGTATTAAAAACAAAGTCATGTATATCTGAAAAGTTACACAGAGAGCACTGTGGAAAACATTTTACCATTGCCTTCCACCCTCTGTCTTAAACTATCCCAATGACTGAAACAGTGAATAGACCCTTCTTTTGTTGGTGTTGGTTTCTAGATCTTGACTAGGGGATCAGTACTGAAGGATACTACAGTAACTCTGGAGAAATGTCACTGCCACACCTATTTGACAGCTCAATTATTCCTACACAAAGTCAAAGTACACGAGAATAATAACTGCTTAAATAACTTCTCAGATTTGTAAAGTGAATTATACCCCCCACTGTTAACAGTATTTTGTTTTCTGATTTGCCCATTTCAATACAGGTCTGTAAGAACTCCCAATTACCCCAACCATTCAGTCAACCGTGATAAAAGGCATTTTATCCGCATCTTTTCTTACAACTGTGGTTTTTCAAATTTCCTTTTTATTTCACTATGATGACAAATTGCAAAAACTTAATTTCAATCCTGCTTGAGGTTCTAATATCAGGCTTTTTAAATTGTCAGTAATCAAGCAATGAAAATATGTTTTAATAAAAGGGCTTTTGCCTTAATTGAGTTGGTGAGGATGCTTTTCATGTCTTAATATTTTTGCCCAGTTCTTCGAACTATAAAATCTTTTATTCACTTATATTGTTTTCACAATCTAAAACAGTAAAATTCAGGAAAAGAGAACCTGTCACTGCACAGGTATTTAAAGAAAGGACAACTTAAATTCTAATTCTAAAATTATAAACCATGCCATAACTATCACGAAGTCCATGCTGCCTTTCTTTCCCATTACAAAGCCTCAATGTGGTTATGGAACACCTTCTTTAAAAAGAAAGCCTCTGTAACTGGCTAAACGGGGCCCTCCACAGTAAGCCTGCCTACTGCAACAAGGGCCTCGACAGGGACGACAGGGGCTTTAACCA
This sequence comes from Anthoscopus minutus, assembly GCA_013399455.1. Classification (NCBI taxonomy): domain Eukaryota; kingdom Metazoa; phylum Chordata; class Aves; order Passeriformes; family Paridae; genus Anthoscopus; species Anthoscopus minutus. The sequence continues at coordinate 63,196 of VWYI01039934.1, read as the reverse complement.
CATGAGTAAACACAGATAAATGCTGAATCTTGCTCTGCCCGCAAACGAATCAGGTTTGCCGGGTCACAGGGTGTAAATCTGTAGTGACCCAGCTGCAGCAAGGAAACGTATTCACCTTTTGTGAAAACACATCCCACCAAAAGGTATTTGCTTTACCTGACAGAATAAAAACAATACAGAAGTCTCGCTGCCCTACACAGGTTATTTGTAACCTGACAAGGCTTTGACACACGAGGGCACACGGCAGCCGGACACAAGAGTCTTTGTGCGAAACAGACCTGGAGTCTCTGCTCCGGGCCTGCCCTGACAAGGTCCTAGGGGACGGTCTGCTTCACTGGTGCCACCCTTGCAAGTTTGCTCCTCGCACCCGTCCGCCCCCAAGCTGCGCTGGGGCATCTCCTGACTGTCTGCCCGCAGCCCTCCCGTGCAGGCGGGGCGCTCAGCCGGAGCGCTCCGCTCACCTGCCCGCGGCCCCGGCCAACCCCGGCCCGGCCTCCCGCACGGCCCCAACCCGGACCGCACCGCAGCCCGAGGCGGCTCCGCCCGCCCCCGCTCGCTTCCGCGCAGTCCCTCCGCCTCGGCCGCCCTCCAGCCGCTCTCACGGCTGTCTCACGACACCGGCCAGTGGCTTGGAAAGGGCAAGGGGTCGCGGTCCCCGAGAACCTCCGCATCTCTACCCTGACAGCCGAGCCCTACAAAGATGTCCAGAGAGAGGTGGCGGGAGGAAGCGAGGCCTGGCCTGCGCTCACCAGCCGGCCAGCCGCTCCCCCCCGTAGCCCCATCCCCGGGCAGCCGGCCGAGCCCCGCACCCTCCGGCGGGACCGCCGGGGCCAGGGCAAAGCGGAGCCCGCGGCATCACCTGCCTGGCGGCGCCGCGGCCGCCGGGTCCTAGCGCCGCCCTACCCGAAGTTCGGCGCGGGGGCCGCCAACTTCGGACCGAGTTGGGTTTGAGGCGTCGCGGGCCCCTCCGCTACCTTCGCTCGCCGTGAAGGACGTAGGAGCTGCGAAAGAAGCCCAGCAGCTCGTTCTCGATGAGGGCGTTGTAGATGATCTTAAGGTTATAACTTCTCTGCACCTCCAGGCTGCGGTTGAGGACCACGACGAACACCTGCGTCTGGGGATAGAAGAAGGTGCGGGCGACCCGCACGCCGCCGGCCAGCTTGTCCTCGGCCACGCGGACCGCCTCGATGTGCATGCGGTGGGCGTGCAGCACGATGTAGCGGCTGGCGTTACGCACTTCCAGCTGCACGTTCACCTCCCCGCTGAAGGTGAAGTTCTCCATGAAGGCGCACAGCATCAGGTTGTAATGCAGCGGCCGCAGGTGCCGCGGCAGCCGCGGCCGGGCCCAGGGCGGCAGCTCCCGCCGCCGCTGCCGGTCCTCCTCCTCCTCCTCCTCCTCCTCTTCCTCCGCCGCTTCCCCGCCCCGCGCCTCCTCCTCCGGCCTGCTGGGGGGTTGCCCCGCACCGGGCGGCTGCCAGGCTGCCCCCGGGAGGCTCCCGTTGCCGGCGGCCCGCGGCGGACCGTCGGCGGCAGCGCCGCACTCCTCGAAGCGGACGCTCAGCAGCACGGCGATCATGGTCACCGCCAGCAGCGCTAGGATGGAGACGGCGAAGCCCAGTACCAGGCGCTTGTGCACGGCGATGTGCCGCTCTGTGGTGCGGGGTCTTGGCCCCGCCGCCTCGGCCCAGGGTCCCGGCGGCAGCCCCCGGCTGCCGTTCCGCAAGGCGGCCTCCTCCTCGATCATCATAGGGGTGACGGGCGGGCGCTTCTCCCGCTTCTCCTCCAGGGCCATCACGGCAGCGCCGCCCCCGCTTCCCGCGGGGCCGCCGCCACCCGAGGGGGCCCCGAAAGCATGGGAGACTCCGAGCAGGGGGGCCCTCGGCCCGCGTGGGACGCAGAGTCTCTCACTTTCCGACGAGCCGCATCACCCTGGCCGCCGGGAGCCCCGCGGGGGAGCAGCTCTCGGGGAGGGAAACGGGACGAGGTCAGGTCGGGTCAGGCAGGAGGCGGCAGGCGCTCCCCGCCGTCCGGCGCCGGGCCACGCCGCGCTGGCAACTTGTGTGGCTTCTGCGGGGCACTTCAGCACATGCCGCCGAGCGCACCTCGGCGCCAAGGGGGTGGGCTCTGCCGCCCCGGCCCCCCCGCTAGCACCGCCGTCCGCAAGGAGCTGTCTTTCCCCCGCGTCCCGAGCCGCCGGGGCCGGGGTCGGGCTCCTCGCCCGGCCCCGGCAGCGCCCGAGCCATGCGCGCCCCCGGGGCGCCGGCGCGCAGGTCGGCCCGTCCCCGCGGGGCTCGCCCGGCACCGGGGGTGGTGGCACCGGACAGCGCCGCGGGCCGGGCCCGTCCTCCTCTTCCTGATAGCGGGTCAGGCTTCGGAGAGTCGCTCCTCTTATTTTCTCTTTCCTGTCTCCTGCAGGTACAGAGCAATCTCCCGGCTGGCTCGAGCAGAGGCAGCTATATATAGGCACCGGGGAGAGGCGAGGGAAGGGAAGGGAAAGGATGGGAAGGGGGGAGAGGCGGGCAAGCCCCGCCGCCCCTCGGCTTCAGCGGCTGCTCCGGCTGCCGGCGGTGACGGCGGCGCCCCGGGGGAGCGGGCGGGGGCGACGCGGGGACTAGGGAGGCTTTTCTCCGGTGTGTCACACGCGGCGGCTCCGGGGGAGGTCGCTGAGGCGGCGGCGGGAGCCCCGGCCGGGGCGGGCGGAGGGTGAGGGCCAGGCTGCGCTGGGAGTGAGGACGCTGCAAAGCCTCCGAGCCGCAGGACTGCCCGGGATTACACACAAATGCTTGTGCTCTCCACATAAATATTGAATGCCCTTACTGTGTCATATTTATAGAGACTTAATAAAGAGCCGCCGAGTACGTGTTTGAACGACAATACTGTCATACTAACGTGAGGATGGAGCTCAGAAAAGGATAAATACTCCTACTTTAATATGCCCAGGAAAAAAATCGCGCCGTAAGCGTTGGCTGCTACTTTCAGAAATCCCTCTGCCGTTTTTCCGCGGCGCCAGGACTCTCTCTCTTACTCTCCTTCTTGGCTGTGCTGAACCCCTATTCCTCAGCCAGAGGGATTTAAAGGTGTGTTAAATGCCGCCTTCGATAACACAGCAACACTTGGCTTGAGTACCCCTAGGAGTGAACCTCTGCCTGGAAAACTGAATCACCCTGCTTTTTTCACCTGCGCCCAAACTTTTGTACATAGGATCTGCAAACACACAGAATTAATATATACAGCAAGAATCTAGATCAGTGTCTGAAAGCATCTCTTCCCCTTATTTTGCTTGCATACTTCAAAAACTATCTCGGTTCATTTTCTTTTTTGAAGCTCTTTAGCTCCAATCTTGTAAGCAGTCACAGATGTGTCTATCTTTGGCATTCAGTCCTGTGGATTCTGTGGGAATATATGCTGTACATCAAGTTAAATGCATACATAACAATTCGCAGGATAAAGGCCTTACTTTCCATAGTGAAGAAAAAGGGACAAAACATAAAAATCAAGTCCTACATTTGTTTGACAAGCAAAGCAAATCTGAGGAGTTTCATGAAATATATATTAACCATTTTACTTCAAGAGGAAATGCCTAATCTTTCTTTGTCCTGAATCTTCGACTTCTTCAAGAAGTGTTACATCATTTTATATGCTGATGCAGAATACAAATGATCGTTTATAGACACTCAAGCCAGTTTAAGGGTTACCGGTTTCAGCATAAGAAGTTTAATAGCTTCCTTATATATTTCTATAGGAGTGTATTCAGGTTTACTATCTCTGGAAAGAAATGAGCCTTTATTTTTATCTTGCAGCACAGTCTAAAGAAGGTTTTTAAGTTTAACAATTTTTAATCAGGAGTATGTTAATACACTTGCTAATTGTGCTTGTACGTCCTAGAAGGACTTAAGATTTTCCTCAATAACTAGCATTGCCACATATTTCCTGTGGTGATATTTGGCTGCCCACCTGTTAGAACAGGTCAAAGAACAGAAACATTTTATTATCCAAAAACAGCCTTCATTATTTGTTGACAGAAGTTTGATGCAGAAAGGTGGGAAACTATTGCTTTGTGATTTGGAAATAAAAAAAAAGAAGGAAACTGACATGGCAAAATAACATCCAAAGCTACAGGTTTTAAATGTCCATTTCTGTATGTTTCATTAAACCTTTAAAACTCCAGCACAAAAGGAAGTGCCTGAGTGCTTTTAAGATTTTGTGTGCAGGCTGTCAGTATCAGGCATTAGTATAACAGGCAGTGTTTCCCTCTCTCGCTCTCTGAACTGCACTTTCAGTTATGTTTGTTCCTGTCAGCAGTGCAGGGAGACGTTCAGGCAAAGATGTGATTCAAGAGTAGAAATAACCTGGAATAAAATGGTACAGTATGCTCCATTTATGAACATTTCTAATTTTTAATAATTTTTAATTAAATGCAGTTGGATAGTTTTAAGTTTCACAGGTTAAGGTTTTTGTGAAGCCTTCTGAGAAAAGCAGTGAGTAGCAGGCAGCTGGGCTAACCAGCTCTGCCACTTGTAAAGAGGGAGGTACAACTGTGTGGTAGCACAGAAGCATCGTTCTGGTCTTTTTGTTGTACAGATAACAAACACATAACTCTCCAGGCTTAGATCTTCCAACCCCATCCAGGGGAGTCAGTCACACAATTTAGTTTCAACAATATTAGTCTATAAATTGGAGGGTCAGTATGAGCAAGGGTATGTTAAAGGTTTAAGGTGCATGCTGGTGAGGAGCCGTGAGGCTGATTCCTTTTAATCCAAGTTTGAATAGCACTCCAAAAACTGGTGCAAGGCATGACTGATGGGAATTAAGGCTGTCTAGATTCACCTCCAAATTTCATCATTGCTGAAACAAAGTATTGAGAGGTTTGCGATCCCTCCTCTTTGGGCTTGTCAGTCTGGAGACTTACAATTAGAAAGTGCAGCTAGGTATTGTGTTAAATAGCTCATGTGCCTTGACTCATCCATCATTCTGAAACTTCACATTACCAGATTAACCTCTTCTTCATATTCATAATGACAGGTTTCTAAAATATAGCTTGACCAGATACAGGTCAAAGAAGGTATTAACTTAGTAATTTGTTCTGAAATGCTACTCTCTGCGGGTAGTTTAGAGTACCAACTTATATATGGCCATTTTGCTGACGGAAATACAAAGGCATGCAGCTCCCAAAGAAATTTGTGTGTACATCAGGGAAAAATTCTTGTTTTTTTCATTTGTCTATGGTTATAAACATAGACATGGATTTCACGGGTGTTGTTTCTGAAGCTTGCAACTCCTTTGGTCTTTCTGCAAACACTGTTTGAAATACATCAGATCATGGATCATTTTTTCAGCAAAATCCTGATAATGACTCCCTGTTGTTCGAAACTTCCCCTAGGCCATCAACATCTTGTATGCAATCTCATTTTATGAGCTTATAGCCTAGGGTTTTAGGTACTTCTACAAAATAAAAGTGTGTCTCACCTTAACTGAATTTCTGTGGAGATGGCCCTCCCTAGACAAGTATCAGAAGAAACATGGATAAACTTCAGAAAGCAGTTTCCAGTTCTATACTAGCTTATGGGCCAGCTCCCAAAGAGCTGATAGGGGACCCATGTAAAGCTGTAGTTTATGTTACATTAAGACTGCACACAGCACCTCTCAGTATTCACACCAGTGCTTTGCAGTCTTGGAAGAAAAGCACAATAAATGACCAACTTCATTGTATATCATGCAGCTGGGCACAGTTCATCCAACCCAGGGATTGACACATTTTTCTGAGTCTGCCTAACTATTGCTGCTTTTTAATCCAAGTGCTCCATCCTTCATTCATCTGGATACAGCAGAGGTTTACAGACAGACTTTATCATACTAACACTACTAAAAAAAAAAAAAATCTCAGAAAATGTCCTTCTATGCGTGGAATTTTTGGAATTTATATTGGGAAAAATTACAGGGGAAGAAAGACTGCATCAGCCCACATCAGTCAGTGCTCCACTGACCCTTTCAGGTTCAGTCAGGCATTTCTCTGGTCATAGCTGGATTCTCCTTGCTTATTTTAAGCCAAGGATACCCATTGGTCTTAATCCCTCTTGTTTAAGTACTAAAATGGACTACACTTCATAGCCTACTAATATATTGGTCAAAAAAATATCAAAAAGGTGACCTCTAGGAGTATTATGAACTACTCACTCCCCACAGACACAGCTTCCATCTAGCTGTTACTTACAAGACCAAGTGTGACTGTTTCCAGCCACACAAGTTGCCATGAAGTAAAGAGGAAATTACCAGTCTATCATGCATTGGCTTTTCAGTTATGAGTAATTCCTCAAAGAATTGACACTGCCTAATGGGACAGCTGTGTGCTCTTGAGGCTCACAAGTAGGCCAAAGAGAGTGGAGTGAGACAGTGGTCCATCCAATCTTTAGTGATTTTTTTAGCTGGTTTTCTTTTGTTTTTTCCAAAAGACATTTTCAGTAACATGTCAGGTTTAACATATGGCACCGGGGAATACACCTTCTGTTTAGTTTAAAAATTGCTGCTAAGAAAAATGCTAAGGGAAAGACTTTCTAATTAAAAGTGAAAACACGGGATTGTAAAACAAGCTGACACACAGTGATTTGTGCTGGCTTAAACATTCCAAGAAAAGGAACATTCCTTCCATTGTTTTCTGCTCCTTCACCCTTATGTCACCTGTATAAATGACCTTTCTTACCTGAGTTCATTGGCAGTAAGTGTTATTTATGTTTAGTTTATAACTACAGATGTCCAGATGTCTAGGTATGGCTTTATCTTGGACAAGTTTTGGGTTTCCTTTTTTAAAGGAACAGATACATGAGGAAGGGGCTTGGTGCTGTGGGTAAAGTCCTATGGAATAAGAAGATGGAAGTTTGCCTCAGGACAAAGAGGCTCTCTAGTAACCTTGATCCTTCCCCTCCTTCCTATTTCTTTTACCATCACCTCTTGCTTTCCTGTCACCGCTCAAGTTGCATCACAGGAGGAATCAATAAAGCATTTTCTGTGCACAACCGGGCCCCAGTGACCACCTGCTGCTTCCCATTCACCTTGTTCCTTGAAATCACACCATCACCACTCTTTGTTGGGGAATTCACTTCCTTTATATTCCAGTCCTTTTAAACTCAATACTCAGTACTACCCTACAAAGTAGGGTAATAATACTCTCTGATTTTTCAAAAGTCAGCATTTTCTTTCTCAAGTTTTAGGATAAGAATATTTAATATCATATGAGATGTAAATATTTTAGATTTTCAGTTTGGCTGTCTGAGATGTATTCTTTTCTCCAGATGTTCTGTTTTCATATTTATCCACATCTACTCAGCAACTGTTTTTTCTTTTTCTTCCTTACATTTCTTATTCTTCATTACAGCAGTAAGTTAAGCAGGAAAACAAATGTCCCCATTCTCTACTAGCAAGTTTTAGTTAAAGTATATTCCAACTTATTTACAAGAGGTTTTTCCTCAGTGTTTTTAAGCAAAGCTTCTTGAAGATTTTTTTCCAAGCACAAACGATTTCAACTCCACAAGTTCAATAATGCCATGTTTTTAGTAGTAGAATGTAGAGCGTAGATATAATAGTGTTTGTTTCTTTCACTGAATAATTACACTTAAAACTGGTTAATTGGAATCAATTAGTAGTAAGAAATTAGTCTCTGGAGGAGAAGAAGAATTATTTGTGGAAACTCCAGATTGTGTTAAGAACCAACATTTACATGTTTAGATTGTATCTTATCTACTGAACCTTTTTCATTAAAAATATAAGGAGCATTATAGTGGGCAAGGCAAGGGTTTGCTTCTATTAAAATTTAGATTATACCCCATTTTTAAAAACATCTGTGGATAATCTCTTCATCCTTTAAACTGAACAAAAATATTCAGGCTTCTGGAACTGGATTTCAGTACAGAGTTTTGTGTGTTTTGTAACATTATAGTCATTATAAATATAATTTGATCTTTTTTTTCTTGCAATATCCTATTTCATTTTACAAGGCAAAAATATGGATGTTTCCTGTGGGTCTTATGATTCAGCTTATCTAGAGAGTCCCACCTTATGCAAGAATACTTGTGCTTTACCATCACCTGCCTCAGGCCCATATTTGTGTCCAGTAGACATCATACAAGAATATGAATGGATTTTGTCAGCTCTGTCATAATCTTTTCTATCCTGCTATGGACTCCCTAAGAAAGGATATGTGCACTGATACTCACCTCAGCCTTTAATGATCACCTCCACTGATCTTCACAATCAAATTACCTTAGAGATCTTTGATTTGCCAAATGTGTGGCATAAGCACAAAATTGGCAATATTTTCAGAAATGTGGCCAAAATTTAATAGCTGAGGGAAGTAGAGCCCACAGCAATCCTTCAAGAAGAATGATCTGTTAAAACAATCACAAGCATCTACAAACAGAATCGCTGTGAGATCCCTCAGTCTAAATGCTGGTTGATCCCAAACTTCCTCGGAATAAGGCTTGCAGGGAAAGAAGTCAGTGTGTTTATGGTTGCTGTGATTTTATAATTCAGTCCAAGAAAGCACTTTGGTACCTGCCAGAACATGACTTTCTTTGGGTTGGCCTTTAAAATGGAGTGAATGCCGAAGGGGAGTCATAAATGGGGGGCACAAATTATGAAAGGGAAAAGGAGTTCAGCTGAATGTGCAAGATTGTTTGTCTCAGTGCTCTTTTTAGCCAAAATTTGTCTGGGTTTGATTTTACTGGGATCTTGAGGATTAGATGCTTCAATTTCCTCATAAAATGAATAATGTGAGCAAATAGAACAAGGTCTTTGAATGTAGAATACCAGTTATTGATTTTAAAAAAATGAAACCAAAAACAAAACATGTAACTATTTGTAGCGATAAAACTATTCTAAATGAAGCAGCAGCTCTGATAGTTTAACCAACATTTAAAATACATGAAAATATCCTACTTAGTAATAATTGTAGATCCAAATCTTTCAAGCTACCCACAGGTGACTTGATTTTCAGGGTGGTTGTAAAGTTGCAATTTCATCAAGGATCAAAATACATTTCCAATATATCTGACCATTTGATGGGCCCCAGAGCCCCCTACCAGGAATTCTGTAACACTGCTCAATTCAGAGACTAATATTTCATAATAGTTTTAAGGATTTTCTTCTTAATGCATTAGTACTGTTTTCAGTTTGTTTCTGCAAGTAAACTCCTGCCCCCTATCGCCCATAATAGTACTGATACCATAGGTACGCATTTCAGGAAAATTGAAAATATTTTAACTAGTCCGATTTTAAAGGTCTAAAAATTACTCAGATGTAATTTTTTTGTGATTTGGAAATATCAGCAGTCTACAGAACAGCAGCAGTCTACAGCAGTCATGGCTGCTACTTTCTTGTTAGAAAACTGTTAATCTAACTACTCACATAAAACTTGGATCTCGAAAAGAATTTCACTATTGGGATGTTTTTGATGAGGATTTGTATTAATCATAAAGTGGCAAGATTTAACTCCTGTTGGTATGAAATTCATGATCACAGAACCCAATTTTTCACACTGCAGGTAATAAATAATTCCTGGGGCCCTATCTGTTACCAACATGACTAATGACTGAAAAGAAGATTTCAGGTTTTAGTTCATTTGAATTCCTTATTCCTTAGAGAAGAAAATTAATTAAACTACATTTTGGTCACAATCACCTTCCTTAAGATTCTGTAGCTGTGATAAGCAGACAGCCTATTTCTTGGTCATTCTTTTAAAAACTTAACTTTTGATGCGGGATGGGGGCAATGAACCATCCTTGCTGTTATATAGCTTTAAGGCTTTTCACAGAATAAAATTTAACTGACAATAAAGGAACTTTGCTCCTAATTAAAATAATATTGATTCAGCATATGGTATTTTGCCTTTGGTTTTCACTTTTTATTAGCCAAGTTGTCACTTTTCTCTTTAGTGCCACCTTGTGGGTCAGCCAGTTATAAAAGTACAGAAATATCTCCTGCACTAAGAATAGTCTGGACCTGGCATTCAGAACATCATAGGGAAGGGGGGAGGTTTGATTTAAGGGTTTAGGCCAGCTCATTTTTAAGAAAAAAAAAGCAATAATGAAAGGTGAAAATGTTTGCTATTCATTTATAATAGGTATGCAAGAAGACAGAACAATCTCTCTGGGTTGAAAATAATGGGATCAACAGGAAAAAAAAATCAATGTTCATTTAAAGGATAATCATCAAACTTACCCTGGAAAATGTAAGTGGCAAGCTCTGACTTGTGTGGTTTTTGCCACAAGAAAAATGGTTTTGTATCTTAGTGACATTAATTTTGCAACACCTTTTCAAGAGAACCAAAGCTAGATAATTGTAAACTCCCACTAATCTCACTTTTGGAAAAGATGAATGATCAGACACAGCATCACAGCATACTTGCTTAAATTCAGGGTGGATTTGCACATACCAGCTTTACATTCTTCTGATAGAGCACAGAAATTAAATAGCATATATAAAAATTAAAAGTCTCAGAGGACATGTATACTGCAAAGGACATTCAGACCAAAACTTGTCTGGAGTATGGTCACAATAAGCATTGTTTAATACAACACTAATGACTCAGCTGTCCCCTCACCTTACAGAACAGCTCAAACACTTCTCATTCATTACTTGGATGACTGGAGACGGTGGAATTATGGTCAGTTTGTCTTCTTGAAAGGAGCAGGGAGAATTTTTCTGATGTTTCTAATTTTAAAGAGTCCTTTTTGATACTTTCATTAATCTTTTTTGTTGCTTGTCTTAATGCTCACAATTTTGGAATCTAGAAGAAAAAAACTTTTTTTGTATATTTTAGGCCCCCATATTGTTCTGCATACACATTAAAAGCACTTTAAGCTTACAGATTCTGGTTTTTATCTAGCCAGTTCCTTTGCATTCTCTCTTACTAAATACAGGCTTATAAAGCAAAATAAGTCATCCCTGAAAAATCTCGTAAATTTAATCAAGCATTACATATCAGGTAATCTTGCTGGTAAGCAGAGGGGTTATTTTAAATGGTAGCCTTGGGTTTTACTGAATTTAGGTATCAACCTTAAGACATATGATCAGAACACATGACAAAAAATAGAAGAAAATGCAGTTTCCTGTGATCAGATACAGCTATTTCTTAGGTGGAAAGAGACTAAGGAGCTTCACAGAAAAGCCCAAAAACTCCCCTACCAACAAGTAAGTAGGGGTCCAGCAGTTTCTCTGAGCCTTAGATAAGCTCAAATACAGTAAATTCAGGTTAAGCAATAGAAAGGATGGTCCAACATTTGGCTAACTAGCCCAGACTGGAGAAAACTCAGACGCTGCCTTCTGAGTACAGCAACAGCCTTCTTCCATAGCTTCTTTATAGGGGACAGTGGCCCAGCTAGTGGTTCTCCCATCCTCTCCTGGAGGGAAGACAGCCTTTAGCAGCTACCTGTCCAGCATGCTTTTCAGTTCATGTTAATTCTGTGTTTATTATTGGTTGTTCCCTTTTGCCCACCCTGACCTGATGGAGATAAAAGGTGGGTTCCCAGTATCCCCCCTGGCTTTTGTATCAGAGATTTCTTGGAGGACAGAGCTGCAGTTAAACCTCTGAAAGAAGTCAGATAGGAAGCTTTGTCTCTTTCTTCCATTTTGCTTTAAGAGCTGTTTTCACTCAAACAGCCTTGTCCAAGGCTAGAGCTGATACCTCTAACGCAGCCAAAGAGGTTCAGGGTCCTGGCCCCCGCCACCTCCCAGTGAGCAATACTCCATTGCTATCTTCACCCCTCCAAACACTGGAAAAGCCTTTGAGGAAAGGAGCTATTGATGAGTGATGGTGTCTGGATGTTACACTCTGTGGAAGCACTGAGATACCAATGTCTGGGAGCCAATCACGTTCCAAAATTCACTGTGAGCTGAACAGCCACCCACTGCCAAACACTGATGGGCAAATGCTTCTCTGCTGAGAAGACAGGAGGAGGGGAAGGAGTTACAATAATGTTGAATGAAGAATGACACACAGCAAGGAGAGAGCTTTCACCCTGTGCTGTGCTTTCAGCAGTTGCAGAAGATACAGCTACAGAGACAGCCATCTCTGCATGACTCCACCATGCATCAGTTATTCATATCACTCTTTTCCCACTTTTCCTTCCCAATCCTTCACAAACTATGATCAGTTACCAGGTGCTTCTACAAAATTACCAGCACCAGAAGACATGGACTGGCAACCTGCCTGTTGGAACATTGCACTTACTGTACTGAGAAATGGCCACATGCTTAAAAATGTTTGTGGGGCTTTTAGACACTTGAAATCCTGACATTCTGAAATTCTGAAAAAGTATCAATGATGTTTAAATGGTGAGGGCAAGTGTAATGGCACTAAACAAAAATACTCTAAAGAAAAAAGTAATGAGATACCCAGGACTGCAGTCATTGTTCATATAGAAGATCCTCGTGCTATTTAGGGTTTAGCTTCTGCTTTATCAGAAACAACAGGCTATGCTTAGGTCAGTCTCTTGCCAAACACACCAAGCATGATGCTTCTCAGCCCCTGCTGGGTGCAGTCTGATCTCACTGGCAGCTGTGCTCACATATAGCAATGTGAGGTTCGAGTCAGACAGTGACAGAATACAGGTCCCAGTTTTGCAGGGATGTTGCCTTCTTGCCTGCCCCACTCCTGGGACAATTTTCACGTAGCTCCCTTCCTAAAAAAGCTGCTCAATTTGCTTTTGAAAAGTTACATACATAAGTAATTTCCCATGGTTTTATTTGAAATGAAAATTCTCCAGACCCCAGGAAATTCCAGTTCTAAGACTATATGTGTATGCAGATGGAAAACTTAATTTTCCAGGTCTGCAGGATAGAGAAGTCTAGTAATGTTACCCTATTTCAGCAAACACTAGAGCCTTTCTTTTGCAGTATTTTTAGTAGGTCTATATAGCACAGCATCACCTGGAAGAGCTGTGATCCAGCTGGGGTGAAGGGGTTTAGCTGCTTTGAACACTGTGCTGTTGAGACTGCTCCAACATGTTTTTCAGCAAGATCACCTGTGCAAGAGCAGGCATGACAAAGTTGTCACACAGTGCTGCCGTCAGAGGTAGCCTCAGGGTCTCTGCACAGCACTGAGCTGTATTGTACAGATGAATCTCACCAAGGCAGCAGAAGCCTGCTGTACAAGTTTCCTGTGAAGACAAGCATCCCCATTCCATACCACCCTACCCAGTCATAAGAACACCACCCTGTGACCCTGTAGAAGGGCTTGCAAACTCAGTTATGAGACCTTGCTCTAACTTGAAAACTCCAGTCCATTCAGGTGGGTTGTCCGGAGATGTCCTGTTCTGACAGCTTTAGAGCAAGCAATAGCAGATCGCCCCTTCCTACCTCTCCTTCTTCACTTACAACTTCCTATCTCCCTGCTTGGCAGCTTTTCTCTCTACATAGCTTTTTCTAACACTCCTGTCAGCCTGTATCTCTGAAACCTCCGGGGCAGCTTGCAGCCTCACCATTTGCTACTCCATAATGCCCAGGCAGCTGGCTCTTACAGCAGCTGGTATAGATCCACAGCTTGATCTCAGCTAGGGGAGGTAATTAAGCCATTAACCCTTCCTTGGGCTGTGGGCAGGCATGGTGTACATACTCCCTCTCAGTAATTGTGGGGTGTGTCTCTGGGTTTTCATCCCACCTATGAGCCAGCGCTAAGGAGCCCAGGTGCAAATCAGCTTTGCAGACACATCTTTAGCAACAGCAAAAAGGTTACATCTCTGTGAGAGTTTGGAAAGAATCTGTTCTTATGAATATCCTTCTGTCCTCTCCTGCTCCCCAAAGCTGATGCTTTTTGCTTCAACCACTTCATTCTACTTTAACTCCCCTGTCAATTGCCAGACATCTTGCCTCGGTTTTAGTCTCCATTCCTTAGGCTCCTCATCAAAGCATCAATCTCTTGGAACACTTCAGTGCTGAAAATCATGACATGACATTTGCAAATACAGTTTTTATGTGAGATTTCCAATAAGGTCTCAGATTTCAGCATGAGGGCCTAACAGTCTTTGTGCAACTGAATTATAGCAAAGCAAATTTCTGTTCTGTAGTTTTGGTTCTGAAATGCATCATAGCAGAGTACAGTTTAAACATAAACAGGAAACAGTGCTCAGTTGTAAAGTCTCTCTGAATTAACTTTCTCAAGAAATATATTTAAGGCTGACAAATAATATGCAAGGTCTTTTCCCAAAAGATAATTTTTCTTGGATTCATTTAGTAGTTGAAGGTTGTGTCATATGTCACTGGAAAGGTAATTTTTCCTAGTTTATGAAAAACGCCTTGAATTTGACTTTGCTGTCACAGGGGAATAATGATATCTATACAGGTAATAAAATGGCACACAGAGATTGCTATTGGTAGCTTTGCAGGAAGTGTACTATTTTATGGAGGATGATAGGAAGTAACAGGGTGAATTAATATCAAATATGCAATTTATTTCTATAATGTGTACATGACTCAGGTTACCAGCATTTGTAATATTCTTTTAAATATTAATATTTAAAGCATAACAAACACAAGATCATTTTAGAGGAGCCAATGCACAACTCTGTAAATTCAGTAAGCGATGGCTATTAATGTTCTCTTTTGTCTTCCAGACAGAAAATCAAAGCTATTTAAATTAAAGGATGTGTATAAAATCAATGTATGTTGATAAGGTGTGCACATTAACGATAATGTTTGCAAACATTCTTTGTAACTTGTATATAATCTTCTTTCTCTGGATAGGTGGGCACATTAGCTGGCATCTTCAGGAGCTCTTTAAATTAATTTCTTCCTTTGATTTTTTTTACATTATTAATTTTAAGCCTGTATGGTAGCAGTCTAAGGGAGACTATAGTGGTGCCGGTATTATGGTGACACAACTGCATGTGCTCTTGGATGAGTGAGATGTTCCCATACAGCCTTTTTGTCCAGGCTGAGGCTGGAAGCCAAGGAAGCCAGTTCATGGTGCTGAGCTCGGATTTGGACCCAGGCAAGCCCTACAGCTGAGGTCAGCCAACTTTGGCCCCACTGCCAGGCAGTGACCACTGCCAGCTCCTGCCTCCCAGCTGAGATCCTCACCAGCCCAGGGGATGATTCCCAACATGGTACCCTTCATCAGCTGTGACCCCTTGGTCAGGCCCTCACAGCTTTGCTGGAGACAGCTGGTCACTGTTCATATGATGTGCAATTCCAATGGCAAAAGCACAGGAGATCTCGTTTTCTAAGATGGATTGAGTCCAGGGTGGAGGGAGCAAAGTGTAGGCGCTGACTGGATGGAAAAACAGGCAGCTACAGAGCATAAATATAGGGTGAGACTAAGATCAAATGTGCAAAATAGGCTTAACTTTAGCTTAGGAAGTGATTATTGAAATCCTAAACATACAGCTTTGGCACATGACAGCTACAGTAGAGATTTAACAAACTAAAAAGAAGCAAGAAAAAAATTGTGATTATTTTTCAAATTATTATTATTATCTGTGCATTCAGCATATCCACACTTGTTTTGTAATTAAAACTAGTTAGAGAAGGTCCCACATAATTACTAATAGTCCTAGATGTTATGCAGCCAGCTAGATGTTGTAGATGGTTGCATAAACCTCAGCCTTAACATTCATCATTTAACTGTGAACTATATAGGTGTAAAATTTGTCTCACACCAACTTGCAGCCAGGTTGGAGGCCAGACTTCCAATGTAGAGCCTTTGTGCCTAGGCCTTCTGCTAGCAAAAGTATCTTTGAAAGGATGAAAATAGAGTGAGATGGCCTTTTGTTCACCAATAAGACATTGAATCAGAAGGAATCTTAAATGACTTGGCAGAATTAAAACAAAGGCCATACAAGGCATCATTCCTCAAGAAAAGGACCTCTGTTGGGTGTGGGCAATGGAATTGCAGGATGTCATTTCTGGGGTGTACACGGAAAGCCACAGGTACTGAGATAGCTCTTCAGAACATCCTACAGGTTTTGAGGAGGGCTGCAGCCCAAATATGTAGAAGATAAATACACCAGACATAACCATATTGACATGAAGAATCTATTATTTTCAGCTTCTGCATGGGCTGAAGCCTTTTTACTCCAAAGCAAATGTTCCCCAAACAAAAACCATCAGAACTGATCTTCTGAAAAGCTTTTTTCATATGAATAATTACACCTTAAGAAAGCCATGACAGGTCTATTTATCTGTGGTCAAATTTACTGGAAATATTTGAAACATAATATATATTTTTCAGTGAGAAATGCAGGAACAAAACCCCATGTTCCAATGTCAGCCTTAAAGCTTAAGAATTTTATTTCTGGGGTAACCAGGAATGCTCTCTTGCCTTCCAAACTTGAGCCCAGACACATGAGTAAAATATCAGATCTCACTTTCAAAGGTGCCACTTTAAAAGAGACGGTTTGACAGGAAAGTTGAATCAGCCTTTCTCTCCTTGGCAAAGTGCCTAATGAGGTACAGAAAAAAGGGTTACACCTGTTTAGAAGCCAAAAGCGTTTTACAGAAATAGAAGGGGATGCTCAATAAGAATGAGAACCTGAATCATTACTGTCAGGAGCTTGACTGGGTGGCAGGAAAGGGGGCACAATGGAAAAGTCACAGCCACATAATCAGTGCAGCATCTAAGGCATTTCACAGATTATGGTTTATTTTATTGCTATCTTCTTTTACTACCATCCCAGAGTGAATATAATTGTAATAATCATCATCAAAAGAGTCTTTTATCCCGTGCCAAATTTTGAAAATAGTTTTTTGCAAACGGCTTTTTGCTCAATAAAAATTATGGGAATTATGTAAAAAATATATCCTTGCATAGAATATGCTCAATACAATTAAAACAAAACATCCTTTAGAACAGAATCTGTTGACAATAATCCAGAACACCACTATTCCCAGTAGGTGTAAGATCTGTCACTTACACAGGAGCCACTGTATGAATTTGCAGATTTGTCCATCATCTGTTAATATGCATTCCTATGGCAGATGTAAAGTTCAAAATCAATTTGAGCTTTGCCAGTGGTTCCAAAATGAACAGTCATGCACAGAACTTCATATAATGACATTTAAAGTATGCACAGATACATACATCTCACATCCACTTTAAATCCTGTATTTAAAAAGTGAGGAAAAGTATGAAGTATTTCATACATTTTTTCCAAGACTGCTGCAAGAAATAGAGGACAGTTTAAAGTGAAAACAAAATTATTATATGACTTTATTCACAAACCAGGAAATTACTCACATTATGTGAATATGTCTATGGACAGAGCAATACTATTGTAATTGTATTTAGCATTCAGTTAAAATTTGTGTGCTTTTTACTCAGAGTACAATGTATAAATGGATATTTTTGGGAAGGAGGGAGAAGAAGGGAGAATCAGACTGTGTCAGATCTAGTATATATAAAGGATTTGACCAAAAATGTTTCCAGCTTTGGTCAATCCTTATTTGAGCTACTGTATGCATGTATGTGAGTTAATAATGCTAAGGAACAGGAAAGCAAACCTAGGGTACGATTCACTTTCCTCTTCATGTATTGAAATATTTCTTCTCTTGTGCCTTTGAATTTGGTTCTTCATACACCTGTTCTGAATATCTGAGTGGCTTATCTATGTCCATTAATTTTCTAATTTTACCTGTCAAATATGCTCTCCAATTTCCTTTACTTTTTAATAAGACTGTGCACGAAAATACAGCTTACTGGAAATTGCTTCTGGAGACTGCTACGATAGATTTTTGTCAGATATATTATATGGAAAATGCTTTGTTTATTTTTCCATGTAATCTGACACAATTAGGAAATAACCAATTAGAATGTAATTTGTGTCCTGTGTCTCATGACATCCTTTGAAGGAGCTGAATACTATGTAACTTTTTACTTTGCTTTAAGCACAAAATCTGCCTTTTTTTTTCTGAAGGAAGTCATTACATCTTGATTCTTGAAAAATATTTTACAGGACAAGTACTTTCCCCTCAACAGGTCCCAAAGACCTTATTAGTCTTTGGTAATGGTCTTTTCTAAAGGGTAATTAATGTGTGACCAGCAGCTCCTCCAAGGAAAACTGGACAGTGTTTTTTATGTATAATTGCAAAAAATCCTTTTATCTTTGTGAGCAGGCTTCTGATCAGTGTGCGTTTCACTAGCTCTCAGCATCCCAGACATGTCAGCTGGCCATCAATCATCCTCTAGCACAGGCTGAGGCCCTTAAGATGGAAACCTCAATAGAGCTGTTTTAGAAATCCAAAATTGTGATTATGAAATTCTTAAAGATTTCAGTGAAATCAGTCACAGAGTGACAGGATCTGGGATGAGCTTGAACAGTAGAAGGGATAAGTGACAAAAATTAAGTCTTTCTGCATAGCTGCTTGGTCCAAAACTTCCTGTGTTGGAGGAGACATATTGAAAACTAATCATTGTTTCTTTGCTCTGGGAATGAGTTTTGCTGGCATGGCCAGATGTAGGAGAGCAAGCATGAGTCATGCAGTTGAACTCACCAAATTACCGGGGTCGGTGAGGAGTGAAGATCAAAACTGTGCTCAGCATGACTGACTCCCAGGTCAGGTGTTTGGGAAAAGGATGGTATCTTATGGAGAGTAGCCCTGCTCATTCATCTGGGCTACCAAAGCTTCATATGCCCCTGAAGACACTGACAAAGAGCCATGGGGCCTACTCTACTCTTTGCTTTACTTTTGTGACTTCCGTTCACTGAGCTGGCAGCAAATTGATAGTAGGTTTCTTTTACTTTCCATATGAAAAGTCTGTGTAATTATGTTGGCATCCTTGAAAAGTAATGCTTCAGTGTTATACACTATTTCAGAAATCTGAGCGTTTGAGTTAACAGGACCTTTACAACATCCACACTCACCTACCTTGTTATCTGCTTGATAGAGTAGCTGCAAAGCAGTGTAAAAAGACAGAAACAATTGCTGTTTATTTTGCTTACTCTTAATTGATTTTTTTCTTCTTTATTCTCTGTGTCTTTCAAATGAGTCTTTTATGATTCTGGGATATGATAATCTACTTTTACAACTTTATGTCATCTCATGCCTTCATTCTGTTACCCCTCTCTTTTGTAATATATATATTTCACAAGTAATGTGCGTTGCAGAATATTAGACAATTCTCTTTTTCTTTACTAGGTTAAAGAATGATATACTTTTTCAATTTATTTTCAATGAAAGTTAGGAAATGACAGCCTTATTTGGTTTTTACTGTGTAAAGTGAATGATAATGGCTCACCAACTTTTACTTATTTGATATTGATAATGATTTATTTGTTTCTGTTCTTTCCACACTATGCTAAAGTTATTTTAAAATATTAGTCTGGTTTATCTTGGAAGAACTGTACTTGACTATAATGAGTCCTTTGCTTTTGAAGTTTAAAAATATATAAATAAATGTTGGTAATTCTGGGCAGAATAGACTCTTGCAAGGGACTTAAATCTACACAGAATTATCCTTAGGTCCCAAAAAAGATGCAGTGAAAGGGATGTTTACAGGGGTTCCAAGATTACAGAGAGATTGCTCATCTTTCTTCAAATAGGTAGACATTAATAAAATGAGCTAAATTATTTCTTTATGTTTAAGAAATGGTTTATATTTTCTCTGTAATTGCCTCAGTGTCAATCAAAATTATGTAAAAGTCTTGAAAGTAAAAATGTGCAAGATCTATTAAAGCAACTCTATCTATAATGTATGGGTTGAAAGAAGAGGATGTGAGGAGGCTGAGAGGGGACATTTCAATTTCTCATCAAAAACTCTTCCTGCACACAGTTATCTTTTTCTTTTCATCTACCAGAAGTTCTTTCCCATCAACAGCTCTTCCAGAAGAGGTGTCAAGGAGATAAGACATGTATGCTACACTCAAAACCATAGCTTTGCTGCAGTACTGCTATATCAGCTTAGCAATGTTGTCATCTCTGTACTCATGTGACTCTGGCCTGGGTACCCACAAGGTAATTAAAGTGCAACCTACAAGCTTATGCTCAAAATTTTGATGCTAAAGGCTGCTTTGAAGCAGGTGTTTTCCCAAAAAATGTTTAGATCCATATCTACCAAAACAAATCATAGTAATATTCTCTCCTTGCTTATGAAGATGTGGCTTTCAATACCTCCAAGTGGAGGAGTGTTGGCCCTCTGTTTCACATGCCTTGGCTGGAGACTATATCAACTGAACTTTAAATGCAGGAATCCTTTTTTTATTTTTTTTTTTAAGAAAAATAATTATTGAAAGAGCCATGTGATATAAGACATGTGATATTTGGACTTCCCTCTCCTGCCCAATTCCTCACTAGCTATCTCCACATTCTGGCCTGTTTTTCATGAAGTCTTCTCTAGTTCCTGAGTGTATCCTTTTTATATTAGCCTAAGCATCTATCCAGAGCATTTCTGTAAACAGATATTTTCAAAGAGAGAATACTTCACTCTATTAGTTTCATGGCAATTTCGAGATATTTCAGAACATTCTAAATTGCAAGGGACCCATAATGATCATCAAGCCCAGCCCTTAGGTGAATGGCTTGCACAGGGATCAAACCCACTGCCTTGGTGCTATTAGCACTATGCTCTAAACAGCTGAGGTAATCTCAGAGTCACTTTTATCCTAAACTGTTCTCTACTTATCACTGAGTGGCTGCACATAGATTATTGTCAATTCCTTAGCACTTGTGTGAATTAGAAGTTGGTTTCATTCGTTTCATTAGTCTTCCCCTCATCCAGCTGACAATGTGGTTCAGTTTAAAAATGTAAAAAGGGCTCCATGCTAAATATTGAATGTAAAGAATAGTCAGAAAAACAAACTCATGCTCAGGTGTCTCAAATGTTTATTTTTAGGTGTACTTGGAAATTATAGCAAAACACAATTTTTCTCAGATGAGTAAATAAAGCACAGAGTTTACTCTTGTAAGTATGGCAATTCTCTTTCAGTGGTGATGTAAACATTGTTTGTGTGATGTGATAACATACAAAAAATACCTTGCTAGAAGCAAAGTATGATCTGAAAAATGTGCTTTTCACTGAAACATCATGTGTTCCTGCCTCAAGTATGGTTTCAAGTCTAGAAACAAACTTTTTATAACTTTGACCATAAAAGCTCCGTATTTACATCTCACATGTTAACAACTGTCAGTTCAAATCTGATGAAGTTCCAAAGAAAAGTTACATTCTGCTATTGGGCAATCCTACATAGTGGGTCTTGTGCAGAATACTGGTTCCATAGATCTGATATCACGCATCATCAAGCATGCTGTAGCCTGAACTCAGGCAGCTTCCTTGCTGATCAAGCACAGAGATTACCTGGCTCATGCTTCCATGATAATGGTGGCTCTTCAGTGGTAACAGATAGAAAAAGCCACGAGCAAATATTGTCATCAGGAGTTACTGTTTATGCATTGAATATGCAAGGGGAGGTCAATTGTCCCCTTTTTTCAAAGTAGCCTTTCACAGTTTAGGCAAAGCATTTCAAGATTTGTTGGAGTGTTCAAATTTCTCTAAGCCTACTTATTCAGGTAAAGGTTTCTGCTACACAACCTAAAGCTATGCCATGGGAGGCAGGACTGTGTTAAACAGGGATGGAGGAAAGGGGCAGGTTGGAGCTGCATGCCAGCAGCTGACAGTGTGGCTGGATGCCCCCAGGTCCTTTCTCCCCAGTGGTGATTTACAGAGGCTTTCCATAATGGAGATGATTGCTCCTCTCCTGAAGTCACAGCAAGGCTCTTAGGGAGGCTGAGGTTTTGAATTCAGAGCTGACTGAGGATCTGTGCTGGGCTGGGCCTGGCAGGACTGAGTGCCACAGCTAGTGCCCTGAAAGACACATACTGAAAGTTGCTGAAAAAATGTTAGGATGCCATCATCTCATTTATTGTCAGGCAAAAAGACGTGCCTGTGACAGGAGAGCAAACTCCATAGGTTTTGGGTTCCTCTGCTGACATTTTTTCCAGTCAGCAAACTGATTTAAACAAAGCATGGATCTGAGTTAAACAAAAGCCCCAACAGTCTGATTCTCATAAATGTTTAAGGACACATTGTACCATTCTGTCAGCTTAAATGGGCCTTGTAGACTCAGTAAACTATTTTAGCATTCCCTGTAATGCTTCTGATATTACGTATAAGGAATAAAGCAGCATTCATATAAATAAGAGTCAAGACCTAAAATGCAGTCTTTCAAGATTTCTAAAGAGAGAAAACAAAAGCACTGAAAAATTATCTCATCCTGCATGATAATCTCATAGCCATGCAATCAATCTTACTTCTTACTATAAAAAAGGCTACCACAGTTGTGGTAATTAGTAAGTCAAAGAGAAAGTCAAATATATTAGAATGAAAACTCAGTAGTATATTTTTCTGGTGCAAAGGTTGTCTTGAGTTTGGCTCAGTCTTTAATTAGTTTAAATATTAGCAGATTTTTGCCTAGATTTGTCTCCAAATAAGAAGCAATAAACTATGGTAGAAGCCATAAAGTTACCCAGTCTTTTTGAATAGAGATACTCCACATAATGGGAGAAGAAAATCCCTAGTTACAACACTATTTTATGCTTCCAGCTTTTGAAACCATGTCCTCTGCCTAGGGGACACAGGCCTTTTTCCCTGGGAAGCCAGAGGAAAAGCTCTGTCACCACTGTCATCAATATGTCAACAGTATGGTTTAACTGGTAGGATTCTCACAAAAATATTGACTGCCTGTGGTGGACTGACTCTGGATGGATATCAGGTACCCACTAAAGCTCTATCCTGCCCCTTCTCAGCTGAGAGAAAATACAACCATAGGCGTATGGGTCTAGAGAAGGGCAGGTAAAGATCACTTACCAGTTACAGGCAGAACAGACTTAACTTGAGGAAATTAGTTAAATTTATAAATGATCAGAGCGGGTCAATGAGAAAATAAAAAAATAAAAAAAATCTAAAAATGCCTTCCTTCAACTCCTTCCTTCTTCTAGGGCTTAATTTCCAATTTTCTCTACCTGCTCCCCTCCAGAGGAACAGGGAGTTGGGGCTGTGGTCAATCCATCACACATTGTCTCTACCATTCCTTCCTCCTCAGGGGAAGGATTCCTCACACTCTTCCCCTACCCTAGCATGCGGTCCCTCTCATGGGAGACAGTCCCTCACATATATCAACCTGAGTCCTCCTCATGGGCTGCAGGTCTTCAAGAACTGGTCCCTCTCACACACTTAAGTACTTCAGGAGAAGACTGCTCCAGCCTGAGTCTCTTACACTTTCACAAGTCCTGCCAGCAAACCTGCTCCATTGTGGGCTCCTCTTCCCACAGGACCATGGGTCCTGCCAGGACCCTCCTCCAGCATGGGCTTCCTGCTGGGTCACCTCCATCAGGAGGAGCAGTCACCTCCTCCACTGTGGGGTTTTCCACAGGCTGCAGGTGGATCTCTGCTCCCCTGTGGACCTTCAGTGAGACAACCTCTCTCACCATGGGCTGCACCTTGGGCTGCAGAGGAATCTCTGCTTAGTGCCTGGAGCACCTCCTCCCCTCCTTCTTCTCTGACCATGGTGTCTGCAGAGTTCTTGCTCTCACATTTTCTCACTCTGCTCTCTGGATGATGATACACAGGCTTTGTTTCCCCCCTTCTTAAATCTGTTACCCCAAAGGTGCTACCATGTCACAGATGGGCTCAGACTTGGGCAGTCCTGGAGCTGGCTGGCATTGGCTCTGATGGACATGGGGGAAGCTTCTGGCAGCTTCTCACATAAGCCAACCCTGCAGACACCCACTACCAAAACTTTGTCATGCAAACCAAATACATTCTTGGTCAAGAAATATGTGCTAAAAATTGTGCTGTCAAGAACAGCTTTGCACTGCCACAGGTTTCATCCATGTTCCTTCAGAGACATTGTGTGACATACAGTATACAAGGAAAGGGATACAGAAAGGGATACAGGGATATAGAAAGAGTGAAAATTTGGCACATATTCCTTTTAGGTCCCTCAAACACAGTAAGAAAGGCTTCAGGGAGTATTTACGAGAGCTGCCAATGCTGTTCTGCCTCCATGGTCTCTGCAGACCTTGTAGAGAGGGATGCAACCCCCATTCTGCCCCACAGATTCTGACCTGGCCTCTTGAGCAGCCCCTTAAGGTCCCATAGACCTTAAGCAGGAGGTGGATACCATTAGCTTCATCAGGCTGCTTATGACTGACACAAATCCCCTGTAAGGTAAACAAATCCCAGAAAAGAGAATGAAGAGACCAGAGATTCCAACTGTATATCCAAATTCCAGTCATGTTCCCAACCCAAATTAGCCACAGTGGACACCGCACAAATGTAATAATTGAAAAATAGGCTGCATAAATTATAATTACATGTTTAATATTATGTATTATATTTTAGGTGTGTGATTTTTACATTTGCCATTTTAAAAACCAGTGATAGTCACACAGCGAGGAAAATGCTGCATTTTATGAGTCATTAGCCCCCTTTATGAGATACATTTTGGACTGTATATCACTGTATTGCAGGAGAAAGTATTTCAATAAGATTAATTAGCTGATGTTTGTAAAACATTTTGAATCTGGGAAGCATCGTATAAATGTGAGCTATTATTATTGTTATTTATTATAAAGGAGATGCAAATCCTCTCTAACTGTTGACTAAAGCCTTGCCATTTTTATGGTCACAACTTTGTCAAAAAGATTTTTATCTTCCTAGCAGCAATGCGCTCCCAAAGATGTTGAGTCTTTAATCAACAGCTGTGATGCCTCAAGCAAGTTACGAATTTTACTTGATTTACAGCAGCTGGGTTTTTAAAATTTTTTTTTAGGGGTGAGGCGGAGAGAAGTTTGTCCTTTTCAAAACATGTAACATAAGGCTGAAAGCTCCTTGGAGGAAAACCACATCCACCACAGTGAGGCTATTAAATCCATGTTCAGGCACTCAGTGAATGACCTGATTTTCATTGCATGGAGGATGTAATGGTTCCCAATGAACCTGCCAGGAGCTGCTCTGGGGACATGCACCCTTAACAATATCACTTATTTTCTTGTCTAGGTCTGGCTGCAGGATCCTCTGTTTAGACATTGCTAGACTGTTTTTTGATTGTTTTTTTCTGTTTGTAGCTACCTGCTTCTTTGTTTTAAATCCTGATCTTTCACACAGAGAGAGCTGTGCAAATGCCCAGGGAGCTTGACTTACTCAGCAGAGTCCTTGAAGGGAAAGGAAGCTCCCCCACAACTTTCCCAGAGCCCTGATAATTATTCCACATGGTAAGAATTCCTAAGGGAAGCCCTAAGGGCAGTTCTCAGCAGCATTTTTATACTCTCTTAACCTGATGCAGACAGCAACACATATTCAAGACAAGGACAGATACAAACTGATTCTTCATTCAAATTCCCCTTCAGGGTGTCATCATGGGCAGTGTTTACTGGAAACTGAGGTTTGTTGTGTGAAGGAAAGCTATTCTCTCCATCAGTATAATTGAAAAAACACCTGGAAGAAGCAGAGGGTGAAATTCGTGGTATTCAGCCAATAGGATCACTTAGAGAGGAGTTCTGGGAAGCCCTGACTCTCCTATAGCTGATGGCAGTGTTTCACATTTTTCACATGCATGCATGCAGCCCACTCTTGCAGTTATGCACTTAGATTAGAAAAGTTTGCAGAGTGGTTGGGAAGTTACCTGTCAGAAAAGGACCTTGCTGCACTGGTTGGCAGCAGCTGAACATGAGCCAGCGTGTGCTCAGGTGGCCAAGCAGGCCAGCAGCATCCTGGCCTGGATCAGCAATAGTATGGCCAGCAGCACCAGGGCAGTGACTGTCCCCCTGCACTTTACACTGGTGAGGCCACACCTTGAATATCACACTACAAGAATGACATAAAGGTGCTGAAGCAAGTCCAGAGAAGAGCAGCAAAGTTGGTAAAGGGTCTGGAGAGCAAGTCTGATGAGAGGCAGTTGAGGGAACTGGGGTTGTTTCATCTGGAGGAGACTCAGGAGAGACCCTATCACTCTCTAAACTACCCAAAAGGAGGTTGTAGCCAGGTGTGGGCTGGTTCCTTCTCCCAGGCAACAAGTGACAGGACGTGAGGAAACAGCCTCAAGCTGCACTTAGGAAGATTTAGATTGGATATTAGGAAAAATTTAATAATAGGATTGTAAATGACTGGAACATTCTGCTCAGGGGAGTTGTTGAGTCACCAAACCTGGATGTATTTACAAGATGTGTACATGTGACACTTGAAGACATGTTTTATTGGTGGACTTTGCAATGCTGGATTGATGGTTGGACACTAGGACCCTAAAGGCCTTTCCAAACTAAATGATGCTGTGATAATTTTCTAGGGAAGATGTACATCACACATGATACATTAAATCAATTTGAAGTTGGGAGTCGCACATATACTTTCCTATCATATCTGGGTTTTCTGCACAACAAACATTCCTGTCCAGCAATTCACTTTAAAGACATCAGTGGAAAACCTCACCAGATTATTTCTGGAACAGGTCAGGTAATGGAGAGGGCCATATATCTTACAAATGCCAGGCAATTCCACCATCCTATCAGTGAAATATTGTATTTTAATAATAATATTTAATCGCTATTAAGAATTATTATTTTTATTATTAATATTAATAATAATAATAATAATGTATTTTATCATTTAGGTCATTTAATGTCAGAAATATATGTGCAGCCTTCCCTTTGCCTTTACAACACGAGTCCACCAGGTGGTCCATCTCCCACTAACAGAATCTTCTGCAGACCCTTGGTAACCTCAGTCCTGACCCAAAGCTCCATGAGCTCTTGTAAGTCATCCGTCCACAACTGAGTGCAAGGCACCTACTTACACACAGGCAGGTTATTGCACCAACTGTTTTGGGCTAAACCCTGCCAATCTCTCATATGCATGACTCTAACTCAGTGGCAGTGAAATGGATGTAAGGCAGAAAAGGTTTTGTTGCTGGTTTTATATTGAAAGAAAATAAAAACTTGCAGGTTTTTAAATTAAATTCTGTGAGTATGTGGATCAACCAAACATTCCCCACTGGAGAAAAGAAAGTGGCATTGAGAGATAGAGGAGTTGCATGTGGATGTTACTAGTTTCTCCCATCCCACAGCACAAACTCCTTATCCATAGGCATCTCCTCTAGTGCTTCTTGAATTTGACCCATAAATAGTACTTCAAAGCATACATACACAAAATAAAATGAACTTCAAAATTGTGTTGCCGTGTTGCCTTATTTATTTTGCCTGCATAGTACAGCACTGGCATTTCAGGACAGATGTAATTTTTTTTTTCCTTAAAAATAAGCATACTTTAATTAAATCCTGCAGTAAATAATTACAATTTTACTCCAGGGCTTTCAAATATTTCATTAAAAATAAACCTAAAATAAATACTTGTATTAAAAATGCTTTTTCTTAACTCCAGTTTGCCTCTATACCCATTCTGAAAGACATGAATATTTCTCTTTGACATGTATTTAGCTGAGGGAGTTATATTTTGCTCTAAGTGCTTCCCACTAAACATTGTGACAAAGTTATGTGGATGTTGCATGGCAATTTGATGTTTCAACTGAAATTTAAAAGCTTCTGTATATGCATATCTTTATGCTTCACTAGATTGTGACACGAAAGCCCCTGTATCTCAGTATTCTCTTGAATCCACAGCTACCTTAAATTTGTAGACACCGCTATCCTTGCATAAGAATCACCCATTAAATTAGGATGATTGGAGAACTATTTTTGGGCTTTTCAGAGATTAACCAGACTTTACTTCCCACCATTGAAAATGCTTCTCCGACATGCTGTGCATTGGCAAAGGAATAAGATTTTGACAGGTGCAAAAAATTGCTATGTCCCCTCAGATGTTCATTGGGTTTTTACAAGATGAGCTCTCCAAAAGCTGCTGGTACTGCTGCGGGAGCAGTTACTGTGAGTACTAGAGAAACGTGTTAACAAAGCAATCTGCATATACTCAGCAGTAGGAACTCCAAGGCAATGGAGCTTCTCCAACAAATCTCAAGGAACAGAGTGTGCAGTTCCCATCCCACAAACCTGGGTGTGCAGATAGGGGAAGAGGCAGGGAAGAACTGAGCCACTGTTTGCATTTCTTCTTCATCTCCCTCACCCCATTCAAGTTCAAGTAGTTTAAGGAATAGGAATGAGTTTGGTAGAAGCAAACCTCCCTTCTGAAGCTAAACTCATCTTCCGCAGTCAGATATTCTGTATTTAACAGCACAGTCATGCAGTGACTGGAATGCAGGTTTTCTGTGCAGGATAAGCATGCACTGCTAATTTATCTGTGAAGCTAGCCAGCCTCACTGAATACAACCTTGTCAGAGGTGCACTGAATCAGTCCATGTACATATTTTGTACCTCTTAGTATGAACATTCAGGTGGAAGAATTTTGAATTTCTCTTTAAATTATAAAAATACCTTTGCTGAACATATTCAGTGTCATCACATGATGTGTTGTGTGCTCAAAATTTTTATTGGTATCTGCTGTGCTGCAGAAAACCTTGTACTGAAGGACCAGCTCTTTTCTCAAAAAGACTGTGTGCTGAGACTCTGACCCAGATCAGGATAACCCCTGCATGTAACTGGTTGTTTCCCATAAAGCCTAGACTTGCAATTCAATTTCTTGCTTTCACAATCGTGAGTCTCAGACAGCCTGCTTAGATCACACCTGCCTGGGTAACCCCTCTTTTCCTGATTCCCCCTGACCTCCAGCATCAGCACAAATGTCTGCTTTGAGTAGCTGAGAACAGAAGAGGGAAAGAAGTGTCTTTTTCCTGGACATCAACAGAGATACTCAGAAATTGACTGGACAACATCCTGAGCAGTGTGATATCAATGGATCTGTGTCAGTTCAGAGCTTGGATCAGATAATCAAGTGATTCACCACAGGTGGACCTAACTATCCTATTCCACTCTGACCTCCAAGGGCACTGAAATAAGGGGAGATGCCACATATGGTAGGTAGCTTTAATGATTTATACAAATTTCAAGCCCCAGATATGAGTTATCTCTTGGGTTTTATGTGTGATGAGGATGTGCCTCGGCAAGCATCCCAAACTCATGCTGATAAAGGTTTGCATGCATTTGTTCTATAGCTATCTATCCATCAGAAGACTTATGTGGTAATTGAATGCTTTATGGCAAGCGTCTGATAGTAAATGAAGCAATCAAACCTACCAAATATTCTGCTAGGCAGTAACAGGGAAGAGTTACCAGGGTCTTGTGTGTCATTATCTCTCCCACTGATCCTTTGGGAGTTCTTTTTACCATTTCTGTCTCTATAGCAAAAACATTGTCCTATTCCTGCTATTTTCTCCATTAGATAGCACTGCACCATCACAGCACTTCACTATAACAAAATTAGAGAAGTAACCTTGCCCCCCTGAATGTCATTGTACTAGGGCAACCTATTCTGCAAGCAGGATGACCTTATTTCTTATACTTGTGGTCCTAAAGCCATCAAAGTATGCAGAGATGAGTCATTGTTTCCTTTCAATGACATACCACTGGAAAAAAACACCAAGCATTTGTATGTCATAGGAAATGCACCTATCCATGATGAAATAAATGGCAATTTACTCAATAAATTGCAGGGATTAATGGAAATCTCAAAACAAATTTAAATGGTACTGGTGGGAAACCAAAAATCTGGAAATTGAGTTGCCTTTAGTTAATTCAAATCTATCAGCTTTGACTGAAAAACATGTGCAAATATGTATCACTTAAGTAAATTCATCCTTCCCTAAAATCTATCAATCACAGGAACAATGAATATCACTCGATGACGACATTTTGAATGTTGAGTGCATTTTGTACTAATTGTAGTATTTTATTATGTCATCAAGTGAAGGAAAACTGCCAGTATTCTCAATAGCTGTGTACACAATAAATGCCTGAGAGACTGTTGCCATGAGTATTATCTGTCAAGCAAATATCTGTGCCTCAATTACTGTTTCCCTTCAGCAAATACAGAATCAACCCACAAAGAGTGACGGTGGGAGAGCACTGCCACATTTATAGCTTTGTAACTCTGCCAGGGAATGATTTAGCTAAATACCCATATGGTACAAATCAACACAGCTCCAGAATTCTTCAGAATTAAACTACTTTAGGCAATCTAAAAACATGGCCCGTGGAAATCACCAGTAGGTCTTCATGTCACACATGAGTGCTGGGGTGTCCACTGCACTCTCAGCAATCCAGCCTCTCTCAGACTTAGCCTAAATCTCCCTGCATCTAATGCTTCCCAAAAAGTGCCACCACGGATAGGTAATCTCAGCATCCATGTGGAAAAAATAATATGTTTTGATAGCCTAAATGCTTGAAGAAGCTTGGTATAAGAATTTTTTTAAATCATAAATAATAATAAAAAAGAACAGAAATCAAAATATTAATAAAATGGGAATTTTTAGCTACAGATATTGTCTCCTAATTTTTAAACCACATCTCCTCATTTTTTGGACATGCCACAGTTCTGCTACTGTATTTTGATTGGTTAAAATAGTAAGACAAAAAATACTGCTGCTTTCCCATTTTCTGCAAGAAACCAACATGCAATTGAACCTCCTCATTCATTCAGGATATTTTTCCTGACAGTGTCATAATTTCTTCTTCCCAAGTTCTCTTCTCTAAGCAGTTGGGAGCGTTTCAGATTTCAGGCACTTTTTATTACCTGTTGTTGGAGATTCTCTTTCGGAAGTTGATTGCCTCCATTTATTGGAAAAATGGACCAAGAAAGGAACTGCATTCACGAAAAAACCTCCATGTCCAGAGTTTTTCATAGCTACAAATGCATCATCCACACAGATATATAACTTAATCCTCAGTTGTAATGATTGCAGTAGCTGGTAGTACTGATCCACTTTAAACTCTATCCATTTTTAGAATCTCTTTGACTTTCTTCTATGTGCAATATCCCCTTTCACAAATCTTCAATTTTGATCAAGTTGTGTTTATGAAAAGAGAGATGGCCTAGTACATATGGACACTAAAATCAGGAGTCACTTTTTGAAGTAAATTTCTCTGTCTTTTATGTACATAGGCTACAATAAACCAGCCTTAGCAGGGTTTATTCCTACTGAAATACATAGGAGAAAATGTAAAGCACTTGGAGGGTGTTAAGAACTTCTGGTAAATCTGTTGCCCCACATGGATAAGTGTGCAAGATGGCATTGCAATAGTCTATCTCAGTAAAATGTTCTTTAACATATGAAAGAGCTATTTCAGTGGTTTTCTGCCATGTTATAATTAATGACTTTTTGCACTGATTCATTTTTTTCTGTATTCATTAAAATGATACAATCAAGTCATTTGGGCAAAATATTTAATAAAGTTTTGTGAAAGGGAATATAGTCTTTAAATTTCATGCTATTGAATAATTACAGAGAAAATTCAAATAAGAGCTTGTTTACATGAAAAATTAGAACAGCTATTTCACTTAAAATCCATGTCCTTCCTTAAGCCTAAATAACTCAAAAAGGCCTGATTTAGGGATTGAGTAGAACAATGAACTTATGCCTGTTTAACTTGTTTTATACACAGGACCTAAATTGCCTCCATTTGTTTTGTCAATTTTAATGAAATGCTATTACAAATAGGGGATTTTCTAGGCATATGCTCCCAACCATGTGCAGGCCCTTCCCATCACCATTTTGTCAGTCCTATCCTGATACACTGTGCCTGTGTATGTATGTATGAGTACACACACAGCACCTCCTATTGCCTCAGATGCCTGATGTGCACTTTATGTGTCTGACTGTTGCTAGATATAGGGCACCATGCTGTGGCAACTAATGAATATTTTCCTGGTCGAGGGATTGTGAGGATTTCTCCAGCAGTAGGTTTTGTGCTAACATCATACAAAACTAGATGAAAGACTCAGTCACTGTATTTCAAGTATTTCAAAAATATCCTGGAATACCTTTGCACATTCTTCCTCCCTTTAATGTATTAAAATTTCTGTCCTGAATGATTCAAGAGCAACCTCTGAATTCAATTGTATCCTTTCAATTGATTCCCAGTAGATTTCCAACCCTGCTTGAGGTCAAGTTCAAATAATGAGCTAACCAAAGCCTTATGAAATTCAACAAGGGCAAATGCAATGTAGTTCTCCTGGGAGGAAGAAATCTTTGCAACAAGATAGTCTGAGGAACGGCTCTGCACAGGAGGTCCTGGGCACACCACTGGGTCAGCCCAGCACTGAGCCTTGGCAGCAGGGAAGACCAGCAGTGGCCTGGGCTCCACTGGCAGGAGCAAAGCCAGCAGATCAAGGAAAGGGATTCTTCCAGATGTGTTAGACCACATCTGGAGGCCTGGATCCAGTTTGGGGCTCCGCAGGGCGGGAAAGGCATCAATAAAGTGCAGCAAGCCCAGGGCAGGGGCAGTGTGGTGGGCAGGGATGGAGCACTGGCCCTGTGAGGGACCTGGGCTTGCTCAGCCAGAGAGGAAATGTCTCTGAGGGCACCACAGAAAAGTCCCCAGCACCCATGAGGAGCTTGTCAAGGACACGGAGCCAGGCCTCTCCCAGCAGCATGTGTCTGGAGAATGAGAGGCAAGGTACATTAAGTGAAACCACAGAAGTTCAGAACAGACAGAAGAAATATTTCCTGGGAAGACAACCAAGCAGAGAAGCCAGGTTGCCCAAAGGAGATCTACAGTGTCTCTCCCTGGAGGTTTTTAAGTGCACACTCTGGGTGCAGTCCAGAACAATTTGTTCTGAACTTTTGAGCATATGTTTGGACTGCAGGCCTCCTGAGGCCCCTTCCAGTCCAAATTACCCTGTAATCCAACATGGTCCAGAGAGCAATTAAGCTATTCAATATATTCCCTTTGTGATTAGGGCCATATAAAATGTCCCTGATGTTCTTCTCCCCAACAAGTCATGTATTGTTTCAGATTGGGCACGCATGTCATAAAGCTTACCTAAGTAAGTCTTGGAAATAAGCTGAAAAAATTCTTCTTTTTTTTGATTCTGAAAGTTATGAAATATGAGAACAAGATGAAATAATGAATTTCTAAAACCAGAATAATATGCAGCAGCATTCAATCAGATAGTTTAGAGGAAATAAAGCCCTAGTATTAGGTTATGCTAAATATAAAGAGCCAAACTAAGTCTGGATGTAACTCTTTAGGTTTTTGATTAAATAACCTGATACCTGAATGGAATATGGAAATACTTTTGAGTTTTTCACATAGCTAATGACCTGATGGCCAGGAAAAGGGATTAGAAATTCAAAGACACAAGGAGAATTGTGTCAGAGCAAGAGTTTGGCTTTAGGAAATCCTCAGAGCACCTCATAGATATTTTCACTTAGTAATCTGCCTATGACTAAATGTCTCCTCCAAATATAAAATAGTAGAGAGGACATTGAATTAAGTATAAATTATTATAAGTATTATCTGGCTGACTTGGCTTT
This sequence comes from Anthoscopus minutus, assembly GCA_013399455.1. Lineage (NCBI taxonomy): Eukaryota > Metazoa > Chordata > Aves > Passeriformes > Paridae > Anthoscopus > Anthoscopus minutus. The sequence continues at coordinate 29,840 of VWYI01039934.1, read as the reverse complement.
TTAGATTGAAAATTTCAGACCAGACAAAAAGTTAATTATTAGTTATTTTTATTAGTTATTAACTGTTATTATTATGCATTTTTAGGGTCCTATAATGTTACTATTAATTCTTATCTTCTGAACTTAAGCTGTCCGTTACCAGAATCTAGTAAGAGTTCTGAATCTCCACATCATTGAGAAGGCACGGAAACAGCTATGTAATTGTACTATAAAGTCATCTCTATACTTCCTTGGCAAAGTAATCATTCAGTGTAAGCTATTGGAAGCAGAGATTCTTATCTTTTAGTACCATTAGCATTCCTACTACTTAGCAAAAATATTAAAATAAATATAAAATACCTTGGCGTGAAGTGAGAAAAAAGCTGATATGTAACAAAAAGCTATCTTCTCAGGTTCTTGACGTGTCAAAAATAGTTAACTGCTCAGCAGTCTCAACCCTAACTTCTAATGGGATAAATCTAAAACCTCTGTCGATTAATTAATTTATCTCTGCATCTAAAATTAAGAAATCAAATAAAGATAAACATGTAATTTTCTCTCCTTCCATGCTTCAGTTCCCAAAAGTAATGCAAGTACATTTTCTATGAGCAGCCGCAAATGATGCAAATGATGCAAAAGGTACAGTAGATAAATATAGACAGAAATAAACCTCTATAATGCTGTTCTCTGTTTGTCTAGAAGAAGAGGAAGTGTTGAAGTAGAGAGGTGTTCAAAAGTAGGTGAGTAAGACTGCCTCTGAAAACTGACTGCAAAATTCCCAGTGAAGTTATTTCTGCACAGAAAAGGAAGAAAATACAGTGGGCACCCTCCAGTGCTTAATAAAATGTCAATTGGGGCACTTTTTTCTGTTCACTTCTAACAAAAAATAAAGAGACACTTGTTATCCTCTTCAAAATCCTTATCAAGTTAGGACCTCCTCATCCAGAAGTGACTTGTGTCCACATCTGCTGCAAGTGTCCAACAGTTTTTCAAGGAGGTTGACAAAACACATTGAAATGGGGACATTTTCACTTAAAAAGGAGGAAAATAAGTGTTGCTATCAGTGGATGTTCTGCTGCTCTTTTCACACACGTGTGTCACAGAGCCAGTGGGAAGCACAGCAAGGCTTAGCAGTCACAGGGATCTTTGTGTTGGTGCAGCTCTGGCCAGCCTGTGCCTCTGTGCCTGGGACCTTCAGTACGGACATGCCATTATTCAGACTCCTGATCCTGGGACTTTCTCTTTTACACAAATGTCTCGTTAATTCCAAATTTCAAGGAAAGAGAGAGTTGTCAGGCCCATTCTTTGATCAAATGGGTGTCAGAGAGACAAATTTAGGCTGAGAATGGTGGTGCCTTTCTATCAGCTTGAGTTCAGCACTGGAGCTCCAGACTGATGTTGAAAAAGTCCTTTTGGATGGGTTCTTCTTGAGTAATTCTGAACTAGTTCCTGGGAGTAACTCTGCTGGGTTTTCCACTTCAGGGGAGGGGTCTTCACTTACCACTGTGCAGTACAATGCACAGGAGAGTTAAGGACTTCGCCTCAGAAGGTGGTAATCAGATACCCAAAAAGTTGCATCTCAGCAAGTGTGATGACAAAGGGCTGGACTATTCCCCTAGGAAACCTTATATGACCTGCTCCAGTTGAAAAATTCCTGCAAATGATGCACATCCTGATGCATTTTTTGTTCTTTTGCCAGCTCCTTCCAAGTCACAGCTTATCACACACTTGCTGTGTCTTTGGGGCCTTGATCCTTCACTCAAAAGCCCATTTTTATGCTAAAATCCTTGTTTAGCCACATGAGAATCAAGCATATGCTCAGGCCATTGTGGGAATGAACTCAGGTTGTTAAAAGAGCAGAATGACCAAGCCCTATAGAAATATATGCCCAAGCCATCCTTTCCAGCCTTCTTTCTGCACACCTTTCTCCACAGAAGGAGGATGCATATTTTCACTGTAAGTCGAAGGACACCTCTTTTTATCAGCTTTTAGACAGAATTCAGCACAGACCACAAGCTTCACACTATTCCCTTAACAAGTGCAGCCACTTAATCGAAGAGTTTAAAGGATCAAGTAACTGAAGCAAATTTATTAAAGCAGAGGCACAGAAATTTCAATTAATAATGGTTGGCATCACAAAAATTGCTCCTTGTATGAAATGCACACTAAAAAGTGTCTTCAAAGGAATTATTTGGCAGTTTCATTAATACATTTCTATGATTATAGCTCCCAGACTTATCTCTCAACCTTCTTTATTTCCATTCAAAATAAAAAAAAAATTAAAAAGGTTGTAGGGCTTTTATTTTCTACAGAGGAGTAGAGTTTGTATCTCAGAATTTATTTTGACGGAATAAGAATCAGGGTAGCCTAGTAAGCAATACAAAAGAGCCTTGGTTTTTGTTCATAGAAGGAGAGGAGGTTCCACTTGCTAAAAAGTGATAATTATACACCACATGATTAAATTGACTCTGGATACACCATGCCATATTCCTCTTGTCAGATACAAGTACTTACTTCTACATGCACATGAAAATTTTAAGTTACTCACTTTTAGTGAAAGAAAATAATCTTACTTCCAAAGCGGGTGGGCTGTGGTAGCCTAAAGTAATCTACGAAGCAGAAAATGCCTCAGTATTCTTTTGTTATTCAATGCATGCACATTTTTCAATATAGAATCATAGAATATCTCACATAAACTAAGCACATAAGTATTGGCTATAGTTTTATAACTGCGCTTTTACTGCACGGTTCACCGACACAGGGCTTAGAAGCTTTCTCTGTTTCCCTGTTTTGCATTTAATAAAATGTACACTGAAGTCCAGTTCTCAGATTGAATTGTGCTGAGTGAACTGAGATGTACAGACACTTATGTCTGGCTCTCTGTGCACTACACAGAATTGCCGAAGTGTATTTACAAGACAGAAGGATAGCATCTCAGAGGAGCTGCTCTCACACCTTCTGACAACACTGCAGATTTGTTTCAAGTTGAAACCTTCCTTGCTGGCTACTTCTTCTCAAATTGTAATTATTAACAAATATGTTTAGTAATGACAAATGTTGCCTTCCATAAACCAGTCATACCTGTTGTTAATTACAGCAACTTCTACCAAAAAAAAAAAAGCTCCCACAAACCACTGCAGCTATATAGATGCTTTTCATTTTTAAGACTTGGAGTAAAGCAAATCACTTGAATTGTGGAGATGACCATTCCAAGAATATTTTCTGTAGTGATCATTGCTGACTTGTCATCAAAATCTAATGGCCTTCTTAAGTTTCTTTACTGCTGAAAAATAATTTTATTTTTCAGTATTTAAGCTCTTCCTTTTATAAGCTTTCTGCTTTTATTAACAATATTGTTTAACTTGTTCTACTAAATAAATCCAGAGGAATCTTTGCCACAAAACTGCAATGCCAGTTTTATCTCCTTTAGCATCCTTTCAGCTGGAGTACATGCTTTCAGACTGAGTCAAATTCCCAAATTTTCATGGCATGTTGAACCATAAGTTCTTAATTAATCTCTTCAACAGCAAGTGAAAAAAAAAACTTTAATGCAATCCACTCTGACACATATTCAGAGAACAGTGTGCACTCACTCAGCTCAGAAGTGGTCTGAGAAGGGAACCTGAACCACATTAGGCAATCCAATCTTTATACCAGAGTCCGACAGTTCATGATTAATAAGTTGCAGAAAGGCCTCTGCTTTGTATCTGCAAAATGAAGCAAGTAAGAAGGTGTCCAGGCATCTGACCATCACTGCAGAATCAGCATACCTGCCTTTACAAGCAAGTTATAAATCACTGAGCACGGAAATCCTCAAAATTCTCAGTGAACAAGAAAAAGGATGAGAAAATGGAAGCACTGTAGCCCTGACACTTGGGGTCCATATAAATGTTTAAAAATGAGAGGCTTACATTTTCTGTAAAGCAAACCTGTGCATGGAAGTTGCTATTTGCCAGATACAAAAAATAGATCCTCAGCATCTGCCTTGGTTTTCTTTTAAGTTAATGGAATGTGTTAAGAGAAAAAGAATTCTTAGGGGCAGAATATATACACTGCATTCATAATGCCCTTAAAAACTGAGATATATAAAATCCAAAATCACAGCAAACAACAGCAAAATCACAGCAACAGCAATTCTCAACTCATTTTGAAAACTTTACTGGCCACAGTATATCTTTCCAAGAAATGCATCCTCTTGAGAGGGCATCTGTGTCAGTGAAAGAACCATCTTCTTTTGACAAGACAGCTATATTCCTGATAATAGCATATCAAAGAACTTTCTCAACTTCCTTTTAACATTTTTTATACACAGACTAATATTTAGTCACTGGGAAAGCAAAAGCCACATATGCAAGCAAAGCACAACAAGGAATGGATTCATCACTTCCCCATGGGCAAGCAGGTGTTCAGCCAACTCCAGGAGAGCCCCATCACCTGTGACAGTGACTTGGGAAGACAAAAGCCACCACTCCAAATGTCATCCCCTCTCTCCTTCTTTCCCCCACTTTATACACTGACCATGATGTCAGATGGTCTGGAATATACCTTGGGTCAGCTGGGGCCACCTGTCCTGGCTGTGTTTCCTCCCAGCCTCCCAGGCACCCCCAGCTCCTTCACCAGCATGGCAGTAGGAGAAGCTGGAAAGGCCTTGGCTCTGTAAAAGCTTTTCTTTATTATGACCAGTTTGTTCAGCATATATCCAAAACACAGCCCCATACTATTCACTGTGAAGAAGATTAACTCTGCCCCAGCCAATACCAGCACAGCATGATATACAAACTGCTACCCCCTCTTCTCTGCACATGGGTGGAGAATGGAAAGTGGACCAAATAACACATCAGAAAACCATCAAAAAGGCAGGAACAGGTTTTTCTCTTCCCTCAGAAATTTGTAAACCCAGACAATGACTGTGAATCTCCAGGAGATTATTCATTAAATCAGACTACAGCTATTAGCACGCTTTAAGTAGACTCCAAGCAAGTTCAGGGTAAACAAATAAAGAGTTGAATACAAACACAGGAATTCAGCTGCCATCAGATATGAAGGAAGAGAGCTCAGCTACCATGCTCCAAAGGGAGCACATCTTCTGCAGTGACTCAGCTCTGACTGGGGAGTGAGACACAGCAGCTGGATCTCCTTTACTCTGACAATATTTATAACACTTTGCTATGTTAATTTCCCACAGGTCCACCTGGATTTTATCAGCTTATATATTTTGCTGAAAAACAGTTTTTACTGTATCTGCTTTACTAACATTGTGATTTACAGAAAGTGGCTTTGTTTCAGTCTAGGGATTTCTTAAGTCTTAACTTTTCAAGCTTCCTCAAATAAAGATTCAGTTCTCCATCTGAATAAATTTATAAACAGTGCAGCTTGTGGTCTGGTGATTGTGTTGTCACAAAGCTATTTTTAAAGAAAACAAGGAATCATTGAAAATCATCTTTTCCCTTTAGAACCAGTTATTGTTTCAGCTCTGCTCATCTCAGCAAAGAAAGCCCTTTAATTTAAGACAAATAAATCACATGCGAACTGCATGATCTGCCCATGCTGTTTTTCACTGACAAGTGTTAACAGAGGGTATTTTCATCCCTCCCTTCTTTCCTTAGTGTTCTTTAGCAGACTTGTCCAAGACTAGCACCTACTTTAGTAATACTCACTATACTGAGAAGTAAATGAGTCTCACTCAGCGGTAGAAAATTGATGTACAATACCGTCTGACATGTTTATAGCAGCATTTAATTATTTAATCAATTTAAGAACAGAATATTTGAACCACCATTAAAAAAAATCACTGGGCATAACCAATTCAGACTATAAATCAGACATTTTGCTCTCTTATTTTCATTCTTCAATTACATTCCGTGAACTAATCGGCAGCAGTTGATGGGAATATAGGATGTAGACAGACTATAACAGGTGGAGCAATCAGCTCTTCACAAGAAATTAATTTGTACAGCCACTATTACTCTCTCATATACACAAATTCTGATCTGCACACATAGCCAAGCAAATAGCCCTGAGTACTGCTAATTGTGATTACAGCCAAAAATTATAAAACACATTTCATTATATTCAGGGGAATGATAGTTGTGCTTGTTCATTTATCTTTGAAATTGTTTTTTTAATCTTCGTATATACTTTTGCCTGATTTTCTTCCTGATTTTTGAACAAAATAATTGTTTTGTATCCCAGTATTCATACAGGATTTATTTGCACTCCATTAAAACCACACTGTTAATTTCTGAATTGAATACAAAGTATGTCAAAATGTCTAATGATGGTTCTCCTGAGACATGATGAGCCACCCAAGGCAAAATGTAATAATAAAATGTTTATACCAATATTCTACCAAGACTAAATTTTTCCCTTCATGTATCCTCATTTCAACCAGTTAAAATTCTTTCATTAAAGCAAAAAATTCTGGCCCTGGGAGACACTCTTAAACATTATCTCTCTGGGTGGAGTGCAGTCTTTCTGAAGTCCCCAGGTGGTTCTTCACACTCACGGCACGTCTGCTGCTTGGCCCCTCCAGCAGGAGCTGGAGCTGGTGCCTTGCCCATGGGCTGGACCTCCTCCAGCAAATATCAAAACCTGGCAGGCATTGGCCTGTAAACAGTGCTTGAGAGGCTTCAGCAGCTCAGAAAAAAGCCTCTTCCAAGGCAAACTGTAATTGAACCTCTTTTTCAGAAAGCTGTTAAAATCAGCATACAAAAGATAGCACTGCATGCAAGGCATCCTGTGCTGTGTTTGCTGTTCCCAGGGACTCACACTTCCTAATGAGCTGAACTGGGAATTGAAGGATTATCTGGGTAATGTAATTTTAGGGATGACTTGAGGAGCAAAGTGGTTAGTCAAAGAACCTTGTATAGATTGACTTCTCAGAACTTCAGCACAAGAGTCTGCCAGCCATTCAGCATGGAACTACATGGGAATGCTTAAATCTCTATCCTGAATGTAAACTAGGTACCTCCTTCATGTAGCATCACTGTGCTGGAGCAGGTTTGCAGCAGAACCCTTGAGAACTACATAGAAGAGAACAGATACAAGATGTACATTTGTAGCCCAGACAAAAGGACTGGAAATCACTTGTGGTTTCCAAATCCCCTTCTCAGCTCACCCATGCTGCACATCTCTGGTCATGGAGGGGCTCTCTAACAGAAGGGCTCAGTGGGACTTTCAGACATCTAAAGGGACAAAATCCTTTGTACCTTGTGTTTGAATAGTGTCTGGTCACTCTGCATCACCCAAACACATCTTGTCTTCAATTTATTTTCACTCTACAAGGAGGAAGGAAGCATTTACTTCATAATCAGCTGACTGGAGAATAAAATGCCAGTTTTGCATCTTGTATTTCAGCATATTTCAAATTTTAAGACAGCCAGTTGCCCAGAAATTCTTTATTGGTGTTTATCTTTCATTCTTTCTACCTGCCATTAAGAAAAAGAAAATGGGACACTATTCTCACATTCTGTGAGTAGAAGGGAAAAAGGAATAAACCAGAAGGTGATGAAGAGATTCTTCTGGAGGAACAACAGGACAACAGGAGGAACAAGAACTACTGCTCAACAGAGCAGAAGCAGAAAGAAGCTCCTTGCCATAGGTGTGTGTCTATCTGAATTCCCAGCAGAGCAGGGACGTGTTACCAGGAAAGCAGTGTCAAGGGATGCATTCTCTGAAACCTGTCTATGTGGGTAGTAGCAGCTCACATTTAGCCTAAGGTTTTTTATTGCCATAGCTCAGCAAGATGCTACGTCTTCCTCTCTCACAAACCTCCCATTTTGGATGACATTACTGACATTTCCAAAGCAGTCAGAACTACAGTTAGAGCCTGGCTGGCAGTCAGCTCCAGTTCCAAGAAATACCTTTGTGCTGAGCACAGTCTCCCAGAGGGCACTTCCAGCAGGGCCTTCTCAACATTGAATGTCACTCTCCCATCATTTGGTAGTCAATAGTTTCATTGTTTTCCAAAGCATAAAGAGAAGCCCTTATGTCTGCTGTCAGGGGGGAAAAAATGACAGAATTCTGTCATAATACCACCCGGATCACATCTATCCTCGTGGATATGTTACAATGTATGCAGCTTATTTGTTAAGAAGTAATCAGTTTTTATAACCAGGTCTATACACAATGTTGGAGCACCTATAGCAAAGAACCGGGGCTGCCTGTTTTCATTTTATGTGTGCAAATACAAAGAAACACATTTGAGACTCGAATTTACAGCAGCTGCAATAAAGGCCTTTTGTTTTCACTTTCAACTAAGCTCAACAGGGGTTGGAGCACAGTCAAGCTAACTTACTAAAATAAGTATTGCATTTAATTAAAGGCAAATAGAATGGCTGCAAGTGATAAACCATTCGGACCCAGAGATGCAAAGTGAAGTCTGACATGATGTCTCTGCTTCACATCATTAAGTTTCTGTCACAGATTTGAGGGTTAGAGACAGAGATTCAGTCTTAGCTCTGAAATAGGAAATATATCTCATTCTTCACATTGTTTCAGTCTAGCCTTTATATGTAACTGTAGATTACCTTTCTCATGCAGAGAGCTTATTACAGTTTTCATTTTCTCTTGTTTTCATATAAATTTTTTCTCACCATTCTGCAGTTTAGAGGGTGTTCAATGACAATAATGTTAATGGCTTATATTACACTTCTGTTCCACAACAGTGCATGTTTTTTAAAAACATGAAGTGCCCATTCTGCAGATGCTCTAACAGTTACACACTTTTATCCCTACCTCCATTCTGCAGTTATAAAGAACCTTAACTTAACCAAAGGGGATGTCAAAAGATCAGAAATATATAAATTAATTCCATTCAAGATCTCTCACAATCTCACTGCTAGGATAGAGGGTGGCTATCCATAGCCTCATTGGTGCAAGCAAACAGCATTCAAAGAGCTAAACAAATGTGGAAGAGCAGATGTCAACAGGAGGAACTGTCTCCCAGTTTACCACTGAGGAACTCTCCAGTGTCAGGTTGTCATTGGGGATCACAGCAGAGCCACGAAGGGAATAAGATGCGGCAGAACATCTGCCTGAACACTCAAACAAGTCTAGGTGGGAAGAGCTACAGTGTTTTCAAAAAGGAGATGAAGGTCTTCACCACTCAGCCTGAGTAGAGTATTTTCTCTAAACAAGCCTTTGAAAACAAAGAGATTAAAATCCCACTGTGCTTTATGCCCCAGAGTGAGAGCTTTTCTCGAGCACTCACAAAGCTTTCTGAGAATTTGTAGAAGTCATTTCAGAAAAGATCCTCATTTCACAGGATTTTTTTTGAACTGCTGTATGAGGCCAATACAAAGACTCTACCCAGTGCAATAACAGGAGAGCTGTAGCTATTCTTACTGCTGAGCACCAGGATTAGGTCTGGTCACACTGAGAAACTATCCAGATCCTATTCCAAGGAAAAAAAGTGCTCACTTTTATCACTCTTTTACATAGTAGTGGTCACATCTGACGGCTGAGGTTTTTGTTCCTTTATAGAAACTTGAGTTCCCACATATATGAGTGCAAAAGGGAGTGGAAGGGAAATATTAGGGGCTCTTGTGGTAAAAAAAATGTGTCATAAAACCGGTTTTATTACAAAGTTAAAATCCTAAACATTTAAGTATTTTGTATCCAAAACTAAGAAATAAAAGGTCTGTTCTTGTGCCTCTCCTAATGTTCCTTCTTTGCCTTATCTTTTCAATGCAGACTACATATATTCCTCCTCTCCCCTTATATTGCTCATCAGAATAAATGGGTTCACAAGAGACTGATTTATTTCTTGACAGAGGAGATGGGATGCAGTTTTCCCCCACTGCTGCACCTAAGAAACCATTTCCAAATGTCTTCTGTGCATGTCACATGGGGAACTTTGGCTAATAGATTCTACTTGCTCAGGAATATTATTTTTTTCCATATCTGTGAGGAAAACTAGTGGATTACATCAGTGGTTCAGACACTGATGTATATAACACTGTGGGGAAATGTGCATCCATGTGCATCTGCATCCATGTGCAGTGTGCATGGATGGACCAAATATTCTCCAGAGGCTTGATCTTACCTCTCATGAATGAAAACACAAGATCCCAGCTGCCCTAGCACTGACCAGGTCAAACAGGATAACTGCTATTTGCTGGTTTACTGGTTCAGTAGCAGATTTTTCAAGGTATTGCTTAAAGTATGAACAGCTGTCTACACACATTCACAGCGGGCTGTTTCTCAGTTTTCCTACCTGCATGCAGCTGTGGAGACACAAACTACAGATTTTTCTGTAACTTTGCACTAACCCTCCCCATTTTATCCAGGCAATTTCTCCCTTTTATTTATTTTTGTAATTAGTTTTGAGTTGGTGAGGCCCATTAGAGGCAGTAATTAAGACAGTCTTATTTTAAGGTTACACCAGATACAGGTAACTGGCAGGATTTTAGTTCTTTCAAAATGAAATTCAATCATACTACTACCATTGAAAAAACATTTGCTATCCCAAATTTTTTCAACTTTCCATCTTTTTTCTTGTAAAACTACCAAAGACAGAAAAGTGATATACTGTGGTCCACACACTGCAGCAAGATATAAACACTTGATTGTGTCCTACCAACAGGGTTATTTTAGGCTTTAATTATATGAGTTGTCCTTGCTCATTAACCATATACTACTGAAGTGCAACAAAAATAAGTGATTCATTGCTGACACATGGCATTTCATGAGCAGTCATTAATTAGCAAAGTAGCACTCAGATATAAATTGGTGAAGAGCATCAGCAAATGGAACTTTAATCAGAGATCACCCTTAACCCTCCTCTTCTTGTGTGACTGTAGCATTTAGAGGCTGATCTCCAGTGGAACCACAGCACAGCCCCCAGGAGCAGAGCACTCCTAGCAAACCATCACCAGTGCTCCAGCTGCAGCTGTGTTCACATGCACCAGCCACCACCAACCCCTGCTGGAATGGGGCAAGCCTACCAAGAAGGAAATGGAGTATTCTTCCTGAAATCAAGAAAAAAGGAAATTTTCTCCTAGTTAAACACCTTCAAATTACCTTTTCATCACTGAAATTTTCAGACTGGGTGGGGATAGAAGTGTAGTGGGTTTGCCTGCTGCATGCAGTCTTTTGCTCCTCTCCAATCCTTCTTAAGATTGGCAAACACGTTCATTCAGCATTGATGTATTTGCAATTTTGGCATAAAGGACATTTAGAGCAATCGACAAGAACGGGCAGAAGGCTCCATAGTAAACTACTCTAGATTCTTTACAAGATACACAAAGCAGGCTCCTCTGCCTAAGTGGGGATAAAACAGCTCAAATTTTATCTTATTTGCATCAGTGGACATAGAAGGGATGTCATGCTGCTTTTGCCGTTGAAGAATGCTGAGACCAGACTGATAACTATCCAAAAATTAAACACTTTGAGAATGTGAAAAATAATGTATCTTGACAGGAACTTTCACTGGTGAGGATGTAGCAGAAAGAATTCCTGATAAAGGAACCAAGTGATAGTATGATAACTTATCTAAAGCTGCTGAGCTAAGGACTGCTGAGCTGATACAGCTGGCCCAGAAACATGACTGACAGTCAATCACATCATTTTATAAAGGCACAGTCTCACCTTTTAACAGCAGGGACTTCTAGCATACTCCTGCTAGGAGTGTGTGTGGAGATTCCTCCCTCAAGAGGGGATGCCCCTCAAGGTTACACTTTGAGGGTGAGTGAAAGATATTTGGCCACAGCCTTTGGTAGTTGTAAGATTAAAAAAAATCTCCCTTAATTATTTTATTATCTTGGAAATTATTTATTTAATAAATAGTTTGCTATGCTTGTAGTTATTATTACCATCTATACTGTGTATTAATTTGTTTAGACTAAAGTCTTTAAGTAAAATCACTATTATCATCAATTTAAATAAATAATTAATTGGTTTGCCATCCTTAATCCTACAGGGTGAAGTTGTATAAAGGCTCAATTACAGCTATATAATCCTTTAAACATAAACCATTTACCAAGTCTGGGACCAGGATTGGATCCAGCCACATATAGACTCCTCTCTAAGAAGTTTAGAAAGCCGGGGGGTCCTTTCTGCACCTCGTGACTCAACAAGTGATTATCACTGATAATCTTTGCTGAAGCTTCTATGCACAAGACAGTATGTAACAGTGCTTTAAAAAGAACAAATAAATAAAGGAGAAAGTATAAGAGCAAGAGCATGAGAAGAGACCTTTCAATTCCATGGCATGTAACCTTTTTTGCTAATACAAATGGACTTCTGTTTGATAAATTTCACTACAGTGGAAATCAATGGAATTAATGATTTGTCAATTCTGCTAGAAGGCTAGGACAAGTCTCTATTCTATTTTCCAGTTCCAAGAATTGGAAAATCAAACTTTTACAACAACAGAGGTTTGTAGTCCCCTCACAGTTAGTGAAAGAAGCATTTATCCACATGACATTAAAAAACTGGAGAATGTTGTTGACTTGAAAGAACTACACTTTAAAGGGTTTCAGAACACTTTGCAAGTTTGTGCAGTGATTCGGTGTATTGGAGTAGGGCAACCAGCCTTTGTAGGAATTGTATTTACAAGAGAGATACCTGAAACCTGTGCTAGTTTCAGCACAAGCTGATTATGTATTCAAGATACATTTGCAGATACCTAAGGCTGGTATACCGGGTATTGAACCAGAAGAGTATAAAAATCAAATCCTCTTTCAAAAGTTACTGTTATTTTTCTCAGCTGGAACATCAATTTAAAATTTTAGGGCAACTGCTTCCTTTTAAAGTGATGCTGTGAAGAGAAATTTCCACTGGTAGGTGACTGAGGACAATTTATTCATCCTGTTGTAGCTATGCTAAGTTCTATGGTAGATGAAGAGTTATTAGACAGCAGATCCAGGCAACCCCCTTCCTGCAACAGTCCTACTCTCTGCAGGAACATATCAGAAATTCTATACCAGCTTTACTCATGAAATTATTTTAGAGGCAACTTATCATGTAGAAAACCTCAGGAAGATTTTTAGAGGAATTCTGAGGAGCATGCATTCCTTTAGAAGAAACTACATGTTCCACTAAAACAACAACAAAACCAAGAGAGATCTTATAATGTGAGTAGGGAATTCTGGCGATTCCTGCCCTGAGCTGACCTTTACAGTGTTATTCTGGACTAACAGGGGAGAGCAGATATTTACAGATGCAACAGCATATTAAGACTACAGGTAAATATTTTGTTTTGAGAATTCATTCTTGTAACATCACGGCTATAAATGGAAGCAGCAGGATCTAAAGCAGAGACACTTAGAAAGAATCTATACAGTAAGCACTGGCTCTTGGATTTCAGAAAAGGCAGCCCCAGGTGCAGTTTGGAGAATAGCCAGTCCAGTCTGACAGGAAGGACCAGGAAAGGTCAGAGGCATGAGGTCCAGCTCCATTAGCTACATCAATTCAGATCCATAGCAAAGTTAAGCCATCACAATGAGATGTGTCTCCGCTTGAGGGGCTGAGGGAATCAATATCAAATGCAAACCCCTTTACCCTCAAGCAACCAGTTAGATTCTTTTTCTAAACGTTGTCATCAGTTGACCCAAGCCTTTCATTTGCTTTCTGAGCCAGAGTGAGGGTGTTTTGAATTCAGTTTCACAGACAGATGCAATGTCATGGTTGCAAACCCTGAATGGCAATAGTAAGACTGAGACCAATGATTTAACAAACACAGAAATGCTTCACTTTCTGTGATGGATAATGAAGAATAAAGGTGATGTTTATAGAGTCAGGCATGGATTCAAATTTGGCTTCCTTCTTTTCCAAACTGCCCCACAGTACAATTTCTCTTTTACAAATCTTGCAAATAAGCCTGCATTTCCAACTCTCCATAATTCCATACAAAAGCCAAAGCTATATAGGAAACACTGGTACAGAACTCTGCAATATTTTTATTCAAAAGAAACTGCCCGAGGAGTGAAATTTAATTGCTACACTTGTGGCAATGATTCATCAAATGGTTGCTATTTACTTCTGTGCAAGAAAAAAATCTTCTTCTACTTGTGTATTATTATCTCTTAAAACTAAATAGCATGCAAGAAAAAGATACTTTCTTTTCCCCAAAATAATGATCGATCCTGTAAAAACCCAGGGAGGGTTACTCTTGAAGTTTCATATTAAATGAAAAATACAGTGTCTTTTAACACAGCCTGAGGCACATTTACTTCACCATTAAAACAGACCAGAAGTACTATCAGGTCAGTAATTATTTAGTATTAACAGTATAGAATTTAGTAGACATTAGAATAGGTCAGTTCTAAATTTTGCACTAAAATTTTAGCAAACAGCTAAGTTCAAACCTCTGTGCTTCCTGAAGACATAGAGCAGCCTCTGCAAATTAGTAAGAAATACACTACATACTCAGTACATTTTTGTCCCCATACTCTACAGAGTTTGATAGTTTATGAATGTCTCATTTCAAATCATTTTTAGAACCTCTAAAAACATTTATACCTTTCTGACAAACAAATCAATTCCAGGCCTTTTAGAGGTATCAACTGACCTACCTAGTTTGTATAGCCTTCTAATGCATGCTGCTAAATCATATCTGTGGCCTGATTTAAGTTGTAGGTATTTGTCACAAGAAATGGAAGACATTTTATAAAATAAAGACCAGGGAAATTCAGCAGCTCAACCTGTAATTGAGGCTAAGCATATATCACAATTCAAAACTTATTTCTCCATGAATTTATAAGGGTGTTGCTTTAAGATCATGCAGATCTCTATTTTAGACTCAGATGAGATATCACATCCTACACCTGTTTGCTGCAGAATTGCTTCACCTTCTTTTAAGGTACAAAAGACAGGACACAGGACTGTAAATCTATATTTAGATATATTCTTATATATCTATATTCTCCTGTATTATTATGACCCTTGAAAACTCATTAATGGTTTCCATAAATACATTGGATTATCATGTTGTAAACTAGTGTTCAAACACATGCTAAACCACAAATACCCTCATATTCTATTCTTCTTGGTTGCTGGCAATCACAGTTGTGTATCTAAAGACCTACCAAAGGAATTCACTGCAGCTCCTGTTCCTACTGAAACACCACATATGACTTTAGGGAACTCATTTACTCCATCTCGGCTTTATGTGAGACTGGACAGAACATCTCACCCAGATGCCTGGAGACTACACTCACTCACGTGCTGTGTATATTATCAGTGTAATCAAGAAACAGGGAATGGGTAGATTTCAGCATAACAACTTGTCCAGATCTAAGCGTGACACTTAGATAAGTACATAAGCCATTGCAGCCACACTCCTGAGGTTTGCTGATCATAAACAGGCCGGTAGAACAAGTGCACCTGAACAGGTGGATAAACAGATACCCTTGTAAGAGCCATAAACAGTTTAAAACAACAAGCCCTTCAAAAAACTTTGAAAGCTATCACACCCATCTTTGTTGAAAAAATGGGCCAAACTTCCTGTACTCTGTTGTAGCATGAATATTTGCTAGTAAAGTCCAAGGTAAAAAAGCAACAGGGGCCTTTGAATAATATCCACAGGTGTTTAATTCAGCCTCATGGAGAGATGTTCAGAGTTCCCAGGCACCCACATGTCCCAGGTCCAGCTCCCTCCTCCTGCCCTGGCCAGGGGCGATCCTCGACTGCTGCAGCAGCCAGACCAGGGCCAGCCAGGGAATAGGGAGGGAGTGGCCCAGGGACACAGGAACAGGGGAAGGAGCCAATGGGATCCCAACAGTCTTTTGGGGGAAAACCTCTCTGTTCCCCTAACCCAGGGGATGCCTCCCAGCGTCTCCACAGTACTCTATGCCGCCATGTCCTCCACAACCACCTCATGGGAGGATGAAATTATATATTAGCTTAGCACTTGATGTGTCTCAAACATGGTGAACTCTGCAGTTGCTCAGCCACAGAAGTCAGAAGTCACAGCAGGCAGAGGAGACTGAAAATGTGAAACAGGATAAAAATACAACATGAGCAAAAATCATGCCAAGAGCTCCGCCTCTGAAGTGTTCCTTGTCCCCGCATCTGAGCTAACAATGGTGAGTTTCAAAGGGAAAAGCATGGCTACTATGAAATGGCATCAGAGTAAACCCCAGAGAAAGGAAATATGAGACCAATGCTGATACATCTTAGATATATCTATTTTATTTCTATAATGGAAAGCTGTATTCCCTGAAAGTATGAAGTATACATGAGAGTTTCTAACCCTCTTGGAGACAACTGATTTGAATTATATAGAGGTCTCAGGGGTATATGTATTGTTTATCTTTGTTATTTCTGATGCATATATCCTTATTTTTGTCTGTGATATAGGAACTATTGTTCCAAGAAGGCAGATTTGCCACTAAGCCTGTATATATTTATTAGCCATATCCTAAGAAACTAGCATATATTCCCCCAGCTGCATATTTAAGAGAGATTGAGTATATATTGTTATTCATTGGTCCATTTTAGTTTTTTTCTTTTGTCTATTTTTATGACATTACATTGTTAAAAGAAAAAAAAAAGAAAAAACAAACAAAAGATACTACCAGTAAATCATCTGTTACCATTTGCATACACATAGCATAGCTGCATATAAGTCTTCCTTTTTTTTCTGAATTTCAGATTTTATCTTTTACAACATCTGTACATCCTGAATTCAAAATATAACATGACCTTTATTTTCTTAGTATGCTGTAACCTCTGGGATAGAATCAATAGCCTTTTTTTTTTTTCATAAAAGACAATTCAAATGTTAATTGAGCTGAATACAGCAATTGGCTGATTCATATAAGTGAAGAGAGCATACAAAGCTCTCAGTCAGACTCATTTTATGAATTTACAAAAGAAAAAAAATACTGAAAAAATTATACACATCTATTACTGAAACCAGAACTGCGCTCATGAAAATGAGTACAATTAACAGATTGGATCCTAGGTTTAGAAGAGTCCAGATCTAGATCCACCAGACATGACAATCTGTCTGGAAGCTCTCACCATTGCCCCACAAAAAAACTGACAGATGCTCATCAGAATCATTACAAAATTTTCTGGCTAATCCCTAAGTATTTCAAAACAGATGCTTAAGTCCCTACTTTAAATCAAGCTGAATTCAACAACTGAGGACATAATAAAACTGGATCAGGTGGGTATTTAAAAGTATAAATCATACAATGATGTGTCAAAGTGCTGTTTTCCCAGTGATAAGAGAGTAGGAAAATATAATAGCGGATAAATGGTCTGTGTGAGAAGAAGATACAATACATTGTAGCCAGCTTCCCATTGATGTTAAAAATGAAGGGCATTGAATTTAAAGGAGAGGCAGGAGAAAATACATCTTACAGGATTTAAATGGCACAGTCCAGAGACCATTTCATTAGCAGTTTTGAATAATATGACACTCATTTTGCCAAAGTTTATGACTAAAAAAAAATGAAAATAATTTATGAAACCATTATTAAAACATTTCAGCTTCTGAAAACTTCTTTTACAGGGTATCTTTTTTTCTTTTATTAGGCCATAAATATGTCAGTGCATTTCATTAAAGCCATAATGAAAGACATTACTAGCAACGGTGGAAAATGGGTTCATTTGACAATTTGCAAAACAAGAACTGTCAGTATTCCCCTTGCTTTTCCTAATGACATTTCCGGCACTTGGACTACTTTCCCAGGGGAAAAAGCAGATAAAATGAATAAATTGCTTCCCCTTAGTAACATGAGAGTGTGTTGAACAGCTTTGTGACCGTGTGCTTTCTAGGAACAGGCATTTGGCACAGTGGAAGGCAACAACCTCTTCTGAAATAAACCAAGTTATATTTAGGCAAAAAAGGGGCTAAATATATGCCTCCTCCCCATGTGGCCGCTCCTCAAGGGAGAAGCAGAGCTGCTCATTTCCAAAGGCACAAGGAGCTCCTGGGTGAATCCACATGGGCAGAGGAAGAAGGAGCTGGTGAGTGACAGAAGACGCAAAAGGCCAACATGCACCACCAGATCAGCTCCCCAGGGAGGAGAGGTGTTCCCCACCACAGAGGCAGAGCACCAGGAGCTGGGCCACAGCACTGGGTGCTGGCAAGGCTCCCTAGGGGTTTGCCCAATTTCTCGTGCTCTCTCCCTGAGGTCCCTTTGACAGCCACCAGGGACAGGCTATTTGGAGCTCTTCATTTCTCACAAGATCATGGTTTGGTAAGCAAACTGTAATTTTTCCATCCCTGAATTCAGAAACCAGAGGATACAGCAAAAGCAGCACAGAATTTCTAAAAACTTTTTTTTTAATAATCTCTATTGAATCCAGTGCATTTTAGGGGTCATGTTTTGACCAAAATGCTCTTGAAATCTTGACAAACTATCTTCTTTTCTAAATGTGCTTCTTCTTCCCATTTCCCCTACATCCCAAGGGGGAACCAATCTAGGATATTAAATGACATGGACTGAAGCTACGTTAGAGATATAATTTTCCCTACCAGCAGAAAGAAATTGGAGGAAAAGAGAGGAACACATGTTAATTCACAATTCCCTTAGGAGAAATAGCTCCAGGCTCAGCCTCCCCCATATATGTTATTACTCCAAGGGTTGCCTTCATTAAAGAATATTCCAAGTGTAAACAAGTAAGTCTGTATTTCCTTAATATCAAAAAAACACATTTTATCTCTGATTTATCGGAATTCTTCTGGCCTCTTCTAACATAAGGAAAATCAAGCAAGAAAACAGCAAACAAACACATCATACTTGTGCAACCTTTACACTGAGGATTTTATTCTTACAATCACTAAATACTTGATACCTGTCACATCATGAAACACCACAAAAAGCCAAGCAGAATGAAAATACTGTGTCACTAGAGATACACAGCTCAAGCTCAGGCTCATGAAGGAAAATATTTTTACAGCTTTTCCTGAAAAATTACATGTAATTGGATAGCCCCTATGGTGAAGTTGCCTCTTTCTCTGCTGGGACTGAACAAACCACTTGCTGCAGGGAACGACTTAGTGTCTGGGATTAGCAATACACTCTGTGTGTCATGACTGAGACTGGACACGGCCTTAGTGTTAACACATCTTGTGTTTGAGATCCTGCAGCACACATGCAGGTAGTTTTTGTGATGGAATTCATTCACGGGAAAGCACAGTTTAGGATGGTTTAGGGTTTGCTTTATGAAAGTTCTCTATTACCACTTACTACAAAGTGTATAGAAATTGCCTCATACTGGTCAGATCATTTAATAATTGACTGCTCTTTTTCCATGAATTTAAAAGTGGAACCATTTTTGGGAGCTTTTCTGGTCACTTACAGGCAAGATATTAAATGAAATTGGAGAATACTCCAAAGTGCCAGCAAGGAGGTAACATGAGCACTTAGATTGTGGGAAATCTTCAGAATTGTTTGAACATATTGTCGAAACATGTATTAGTCAAAAAATACCACCTTCTGCAGTCAAAAATGTGCCAAACAATGCACTTCAAGCTTTTGCTTTATCCAAGACAGTCCTCTGAGATCAGTCATCCTGACTACTGGCACACCTGCCCTAGAATGGAGATGCTGGAAGCTATGCAGTCCCTCAGCTGGAGTCAGGCTGCAGGTGGATTCCCCCAGAGTCCCTTTTGGTGGCAGATGCCAGCAGCTGCTCAGGGAAATTGGCTTTGCTGCCCATTTGTGCTGGAGGTGGCAGTAAAAGTGACAAGAACATCAGTCTCAGTGAGCTGAAATGCCCTGTCCTGGGAGCTTGATATTTGGCACAAATTTCAAAATCAGAAAATTGCTTCTACCCCAAATAATACTCAGATTAAACCAGAGCGGCAGGGAAGAGGAGGTTATTTCATATTATGGAAGCTTCTTTTTTAGGTTAGCACTTCTCAGGGGTCATAAATATCTGCACAGTATCTGTGGTATGCAAACACACCCTTTGCTTGGCTCCAAAACTGCCACACCATCTTTCAGTTCCACCCTGCTTCCCTCCTCCAAGGAACTAATAGCTTTCCAACTCACCCAAATTAATTTGGACACTATGAATTTCAATCAAACAAGGCTTCCAAAAAGGTATTTTTAACACTTCTGACTGAACAATGCAATGGTCAGGAGGACTGATAGAGACCTACTTGGGGAATTTCTTCTGCAAAGGAAATAAATAGAAGGTTGTTAGATACTTCTGCACTGCATAATCAGTTTGCACTGTTAGCATCCCCAGACAGTGATATGTGTACAGAGGGTGCTGCAGTTGGGATCATTACTCCTCACCGGCAAAAGCTGCAGCAGCATCTTTCTGACACCAGTTTCCTGCAAGAGACCCAGAGGATGGAACAGCAGTAGATTATAAAATTGCTGTGAGCATAAAGTTATTGTCCTCTCTCCAGAGTCTGACCTCCACAAGCAAAAGATCTTGAAGGCATAGTCAATAAACTTCAGATATCTATCCTGTCAGTGAGAATGCTCTCCTGAAAATGGAGACTTGGATCCTGCTCCAACTCCAAGGATCATCCACAGATTTTACATGAAACAGTCATTGGGTAAAACGTGGAAATAGCCAACAAGCAGAATGACAAGGTGCTGCCAGCCAGGAATCCCAAGAAGCCCTCTCTGTTCCCTGTGCATCTCCCTCCTGCCCTGCAGCGTCCCCACTTATTTTAGTACGAGATTGTAGCCTCCTCCACTCTTGAAAGGTCTCTCCTGCTCTTGCACCCCACTGTGCTGGGCTCCTCCAGGAGCAGAATGAGGCACCCACTGTGAATATCTTGAGTCCATAGGAAGAGAATTCTTTTGCTGGAGCACAGCCTGAGATTTCAAAACAGAACCTCTTTCTGCAGCAGAGTTAAAGCAAAACTTTGGAGACTTTTTGTGGTGCAAGTTCCTCTACTAAGTGGAAAGTGCAGAATGAGTAGGAGCTGAGTCCAAGTCTTTCACCAACATGCAGAAAAAAAAGCCTCCACAAAAATATTCCAGATCTATGGTGTTGTTTTCCTACATTTGCAAACTGTTCCCACTTCATGGCAATTGAACCAGGTCTGTCTTCATAATAGAGACTTCCAATCTTCCACATCAATACATTTAATTGTATAATGGTTTGGTGTCAGCAAGGACATTGTTTAGAACTGTTATGAAACACGTCAGTAAAACATATGCCCATTACATAAATTTCTATGAATGCAGCAGAACTAAAACTGTGCCATTATGCTAATACTATTGAAAACATCAATCTATATGTATATGAATAGATATACGTGTGTTTGAGTAGCTATATTGATACAGTAAGTGTACGTGTGAAATCCAGCCTACTGCTTCCAGAAGCAAAATTCCCTGTGGATCCAAATTACACAGAACTTCATCTTACTTCTAATAAACACATTTACAAGTATCCTAGCTGAGATTTTGAAGACCACGAGGAGGAACTGGCATCCAAATTCCATCTGGAACTTCAAAAGTCTTTGCTTTGCTTTAAAAATTTGTGTTTGTGTAGTCAACTGCATAAATCAGTTGTCATATTTAAGTCTAGGTTTCTGTCAAATTATTGTTGAGTAGCTGCAAAGAGTTTCATGTGCACATTTGTATGAACTTATGAACATGCTTTTCCAAGAAGCACAGCTGTGAGTGCAAATGTGCACATCCTGTCCTGACAATTCAGTCCTTATCTTGGGCCTACAATTTAGTCCCTCATAAAAGACCCCATAGCAAACAAACAAAAAAGAATTAAAAAGCTTTTCCTCAGAGTTCCCCTGGAGTAATATACAAAATATACTGCTGGATTTATCCCTGATGAAATCTCAAAACAAAACAAGAAAATCCCTTAGATGAACTCCCTGGGCCTGAGCAGATTTAGTTTAATTTGCCACAGTCCTTTGTGGAGCTGCTGTTCCCGGGAAAGCAGCTGGTCTTGATCTTGGCCTCTAACAGATGGCCCCAGCAATATGACAGTAATAGCATCTGACATGTGTTGTTCCAATGATCTCCCTAGCTCTTGGAGAAGTATGCAAGCATTACATACCGTGTGCTGCTTCAGACTGCTATTTTTGGCATGCTTCTGCTGGCATATGTTATGATGAACCATTCACAACATCTTACATTTCCATCATAAAATAAAAGGGAAATAAGAGAGTAGGTCCATAAGGCTATCATTTAACCTTGTTCCCAAGGTAACCTTTCCTTCGCATAAAGAGCAGCTCCACAGAAAGCAAAATCCAAACTGCATTTTGAGGGATTAGCAGTATTGGAGGAAGTGGAGTCCTGGGGGCTGAAGAGACACAGGTTGATGGAAATATTTATGGCCCAGCTCTTTAACAATTTCACAGTGAAATATAGTCAGAGTTTTCTACAACACTTATTAAACAGCAGCAATCTACAACCTGAATGGCACCTAGTGATTAAGAAGCTGTGAGGAGGGTAACTAGAGGGGACTGAGTGCCCTGTCAAGATGAAGGTTTCCTGCTAATTACAAGGGTAATGAATACATCCCTTTTCAAGCCCAGAAAACTTTCTTAAGGAACTTGTGATTTTAGTCATTGCCAGATTTAGCAAAATAGGATTTAAGACAGAAAAATTATTTCAACTCTGAGCAGCAAAACCTAGCTAAAGGAGAAACATCAAGGATTTTCACTAAGTATAAGTCACTGAAATGTCTTAGCATCATAAACTACTCTTGACTGCTTTTTCCACAAATGAGCTGCTGCCAAATAGAGGACAGACAGAAACAGAGAAACCTATCTCAGCTGCTTTCCTCCTCAATTTGCAGTTACACCCCCTACCACTATTCCCCTTAAAAGCTTATCTAGCTCCTCATAAAATGATTTATTGTTATTGCCATGTGAGTTATTTATTGAGTCAATGAAGGACAGGCTCTGACAGCCCTCCCTCCCCTATTTCTCCAGGCCCTTACCTCCCCTTGACTTCAGCTGATGCTGCTTTTCCCCTGCCTTGACTCAGCCTTGCTCAGCTCCATAGCCCCGTCTCCCCCTCACAGTTCTGTGCCTTTTTAGCCACCTCTTATCCAGAGAAGTAGGGACTCCTTTTAGTGCCTCTGAAGGAGTTTTTCAGTGGAGAGGTGTGAAAAAGCTACAGCAGAGAGAGAGGAGGAAAAAATCATGGGGTTTGGTTGTTAGCCTTAAAAGAAGAAAGGCAAATAGCTTGCAGCATAGTCTTGAATTTTTCTCTGTCATGCATCCAGAAAAAGGTACCAAAGCTGGAGCACAGAAGTAACAATATTCACACCTGAAGCATTAGAGAAGCAATGTTGCAGGAGTCCTAGCCCCTGTAAGTGGCCAGTTTTAAAATTCTAGGTATAGACCAAGTGAACAGCTTAGAAAAATGTGGAAACAAAAAGCAAAGAGTCCCATTCAAGTGACATAGAGAAAACAGTCTGACTGCAGTGTATTAAAAACCCTCAGGGAAACAGTGAGGGAAAACGCAAAGAGGAACAGGGAAAGGGAGGTTTTCTGTAGAACAACCAGGGCAGGGAAGGAGCCACTGCAGTGGAGACATGGGCAAACGCAGACTGCTCTTTGGATACAAAGACAGAAGACTTGAGCCTCCAGGGAGCTGCTGGTGTGTCACTACCAGCACCAATATCTCTGGTTAATAGCACTCAGGGTATTCACAATACTCACTCACACTGCTCTCTGTGATGGCTCGAATTACAGCAGTGGAAAGAGTGGATAAGGCAGAAGGACAAGAGGCAACCAGCCCAGCTTGCAGGAAGGACAATCTCAACTGGTGTTGGAGAAAGATTTCTACCTTTAACAGCAGTGGAATATGTGAAGGGGCTGTTCTCGATATACAGTCATAGCTCCAGCCCCAGTTTGTTCTGCTGCCACCAGAGAGGCTTAATCAATCAACCACATGCAGAGGATGGCTGCATGGATGGCCTTCTTCCTTTCTGCAGAATTTCTCTTCTTTCCTGTGCTTTCCTACCCTGTATGCTCCTCCAAACCTTCAGATAAAACACCCAGCAATACAGGTGGCACTGACATTGAGTGAAACCAGTTGAGTGAGAGGTTGGTACTTCATTGAGATGAATGGTCTGGAAAGGTTCCCCCTGTTCTGATAAGGCTGTCTGCAGACTCAAACAGACAACATTGTGTTAGTTGGAGTGCAGGAAGATTATATTGGTGTGGAGAAGGGCCCATAGTAGGCTGTAGGTCAGATGAGAGTCAGAATTTCTGTGTACCCGTGAGAAGAAGAGAAAGAAGATAAAAGTAAAAGAAAACAAGGAACAACTGTGCCGTGAAAAACACCATGGAAAAACAGGACTTATCTGTATTTTGGATTTTTGGAGATGCTTTATCAAAACAGTACTTCCACCATCAGACTTGGGGGGTGGTGTGATGGCGGCCAATGAGATGGGGTGCGCTACAGGGTCAAAAGGGTACAGAAATGGTGTGTACGAGCACAATAAAAAAAAGCCTTGAATGAAACTTCTTGAGGATCTGCTTTGTGTCGCACCTACTCCAATAGCGACATCTTGGCAAACAAAATGGTTAGAAATTCACCTCTTTTAACAGAAGCCTAGGTTTGGTGCTCTGTGATGCAGTTATGTCAGCCTTGTTAACTTGTCAAATTGCTGATGGACACATTGCAGTTAGAACAACATCCAAAAATCATCTGTATTTTTTTTAATCAGGCCAAGATAGTATCCGTCCTAATTCAAATTCCCAATATTCATTCTAAACAGTGATAGTTAAGGTAAAGGAGAAGTAAAACTCAAGTAACTCTGTCCTAACATCTGACTTGACTTTGCTCCCTCCAGTTCTTAATCCACATAGCCCAAATTCAAGGCAAAGATGGATTATGCATTGGTGGCTGAGATCTCCAGCTCAGATAAGTAGAGCTGGGTTCTCTTCCTTTAGGCAGAAAACCTTTTATGCCTTTGGTCAATTCTGCTTCCAGACTGCTACTGTATTTTTAAGAGGAGGGAGATTTTCCCTGCCTGAGTTTTAAACAGGAAGGATCACACATACCTAATTTTGTGAAATTAGTACTCATCGTTCCAATCAAGTTGTTCATGACTTCAGGAGACTTACTAAGGGAGATGCCTGACTGGAAATCCAGTTTGAACCTAAGCAATTTCCTAGTCCCAGTACTGGCACTTCCGGGTTTTTTTCCAGAGATTTAGGCATTGGAAAATGCCAGAGTCAAGCCTTGGGACCCTTAGGGAATTGAAACCCTTTCAGTGTGTAAATAAGAAAGGAGGTGGCATTTTCCATGTGTTTTGACTCAGGTACTAAACTACACTTTTACACCCTCCGTTTTGACATTGATGCCTAAGTTCAGGAAAAGTCCTGTTGAAGAAACAGCTGTTGTCCTACCAGTGGGCTGCCTCTTTAACTCTTACATGAACAGAAAATTGATAGCCTGATGTCAATGCTGATACTAAGGTTGACAGTATGCACTTCCCTGTTCCATAATGAGACTGGAACTTCACTGCCTCGTGAAAGCAATGAACAGGTAAGACTAGCCTGGTGGACGATGAAAATTTATTGGTAGAAGCAGTCAAAAAACGTACACAGTCTTTGAGTAGAAGGAATATTTCTTTGGTTTGCAACTGAAAGACCTGGTTAGCTGCTCAGCCAGCACCTGACAAGCATGTAGCTGCATTAGCCAGCATGGGGGCTCCCTCAACTCCAGCTGGTCAGGAGCTTGCAAAACTACTGCCCATTACACATGTTATCTCTTGATTATTCCATTTACAAGATGCTCTCTCCAGGGGCCCCCTGGACAAGCTGCTGCAGAACCATTGAGTGCAGCAGTTGTACTGAGAAGGCTCCTACTGTAAGCACACACCTTGGGCACTCAAGAATCTGCACTGTCAAGCTGTTTGTTTTCACCTATAATTACTAAAATGGCTTGGGATCTGCCTGTCTGTAAGACACTATTCTCACCAGGTGATCAGACTATCACAGTGGCACTCAGAGGATGAGCTCAAACTGTTCCCTTACCAGTTTAAGAAAGGGCAAGACTGTTGCAGTGATTTTGCTGAAAAAGGCTGCAAGCTTTGATATATTTTACCTTAGCTTGAATAGAACGGTAAAATTCTCTGGAATTTCTTGACTTCTACAAATATCCCATAAAATCTAACAAAGCTTTTGTAGTGAAGTAGTAAAGAGCAGCAGTGGTAAACAGGAGTCGTGCAAACAGTATCTGTGAGTTGGGCAGATTATTGTTTATCTACATTTCTCTAGTCAATAGCCAGTCTGTAAATGAAAATAACACCACCGGATTATGTACCCAAATTGGTGAAATTGAAGGCCTGAATCTTTTTGTAGAATTTGAAGGAGAGTAGGCAATGAAGGAAAAACAGAGCATGGATAGAAGTAAATCCAATTAATGGTAAGACTTGCTCTGCAAAGAGATTTTACATTTAAGAGTGGGACACAAGAGCCCTCCACATTTTCATTAACAAAAGGACTCATCACCTACAATTTCCAAACAATCTGCCCACAGCGTACAGATAAAACACTCAAACTATCAACACAATGAGAAAAAAAATTTAGTTTGAGCTTAATTCGGTTCAATTTTTTCCTTTGTAAATCACCACACATCTTAGCCTGATATTCTTTTTGCCTACAGCTCTCTACCTAATTTACATTCACATGCCAATATACCTGCTATCAAATTTGCTCACACCATTTCCTTGTAGACCCCAAGAGCTGAGCACAGAAAGTTAATGTTGGTACTTTAATGCCTTGAGAAGGGGAATTAAAAGCTGTTCTCCTGGCATCAAATTAACCTCAGGTTGTTTTGAATATAAAGTATATAGCAAGGGGTGTGTCGCTTGATCTTTATCAGATGGGTGAAATATGCCCACATGTATAGAGATTGAGATTAGCATGAATTTACATAAACCAATACAGCCCTGTGTGGAAGTGTGGGCTGTATGAGGGAATATAAGCACACACACACACACAGCCCACAAGCAATTGCTATTCAGGAGGAACAGTCACATTCCTACCGTGTGATCCATGAACAGCAAAGGAACTGGCTGTGTTTTGGAACAGTCTGACTTTGGAACAGACTTTTGAAATTAGCTTTAGTCCAGATAATGGGGTCAAAGAGACTGAGGATATGACTGGCTTCAGATAATAACTTTTTCATCAATTAAGCCATATCCTTGCTGTATGTCCTGCTTCACCACCTCCAGAAATTCAGGAGAATTAGGTTCTGTGGTTTTCCAGAAGCTCTGCTAATCCAAGAGATTTGAACATCCTCAGAGCAGGACAAAGTAACCTGACCTTTGGACTTTGACACACAAAACACTAATAAAATTCCTCTGATCTTTTTCCGCAGTGGGAGAATCTTCACAGGATTTCCTTGCTGAGCTGAAGAAGCTGTTAGACTCTTAACACAAATCTGTAGCCCACTCTCAGGAATAAATCAGCATCAGCCCTTATAAACTTAATGAGCTCTAACTCCCTGTTTTCTTTTGCAAAATTTT